>CAJNOL010000946.1:2635-91766 GCA_905250125.1 Rotaria sordida | reverse complement strand
AATGTTGATGGTGCACTTGCTTGTCGTTGTTTCCTAATGATTAGCAAAAAAAAGAAAGAAAGAAACATATTTAATTAAAATAAAATTAATTTTTTTATTTTACTTTTTAGCTGTTTGTGTAGTTAATTCATTTCGATATTTAACTATATTTTGTACTGTATTTGTAATCATTTGTTCTTTGACTTGTTTATCTTTAACTATATGATCACGTCGTGATTCTCGTTCTTTTTCTCGTTCAAGTTTAATTAATTCAAGACGTTCACGTAATTCAGCTATGGACATTTCATCATGTACACCATGTCCAGCAATCGATGTTAAATCAACTGGTTTCCATCGATCAATTGGAACTGATTCAAGAACACGAATTTGTTGAATTAATTCAGCACGTTGTCGCATTTCTGCTTCAGCCTAATAGAAATAGAAAAAAACAGTTTTATAGGATATTCAAAGATAAGTTGTGAATATTTCATAACTTTTGATCATCTAACATAGGTCGTATTATGGTTCTAAACGCTATTTGACTATATGAGCAAAATCAGATAAAGCGGAATATGACAATCTTCGATATGACTTTGATTCTTTATAAAGATTGGATATTTTTTATAAATAGCTCTGTAATGTTACGGCAGAAAAGTCAAAGAATTTCAGGATAGACTATATCACAAACTATGTCTATGATGAAACGTTCAACAAGATCCGATTCCATAAAATTACTTCACAACAACTAATTTTACAGAGATCTGCTTATGTCATAGAATGAATTTCTTTTTGTTTTATTATCATGTTAAGATCTTGAAAAAGGATTTGTATCATTTAGAATTAATTTTTGGAATCCTCATTTAGTTATAATGATTTTCGTTTCTATATTTGTATTAGTTAGAAATATCGATCGATGTAAATATTTGAAAAGCATTTTTTCAAAAAGTAAAACTTGTATAGATACTATTCCGTGCAAATACAACATTCAAATTATTTGTTTTCCGATGTTAAATGTCAAAACTAGATTTATTTTCCTATAGTTTCCACTGAACACTGGAAATATTGTAATGACAGGATACTTGCTTTTTCTTCGAATGTCTTGTTAACCATTGTTCAATTTTTGAAAACTTAAAATTCAATACAAACAGAATTTTTCTTATTCCATATTACAATACCAAGGAGAAAACCCGAATACTTTAGCGTACTCCAAAGATATACCAAAGCTATTCTCGAGAAGCAGAGATGGAACCGATACCGGTTACCGGCCGATCTATCGGCAGACTGGTCGTTACCGGCGTGTCTTATTAATTTTTTTGCTCTTAGTATATCATAGAGGATGTATAATGAAAGTGTAAGTTTCAGACAGACCAGTCTACTCTACTATCAGAGTACCTGTAAAACCTTCGAGCACCGGCAAAGTTGCAGAAAAAGATCGAGTTCGAAACAAATATCATATGAACACTGATGATCATTTTGTTTTTTTAATATACACGATATTTTACAAATATCAAGGTAATGATGAGTGTCCGTATTCACAAGAAAGGTTATATTTCAGTTCAGAACAAACAGCACAATCTATAATAGGAGTATGCAGTTTCTGTGAAAATACTGACTACACTGGATCGATGTTTACTAAAGCATTGTTACATCCATACAGTATGGATATGTCAGGTAAATCAGTGACCGTCAATGTAAGTTTTAGGTAAAATGTTTATTGAAACTGCACGCCCCTAGCCTAGAATGGATGTCCGTATGGTATTCGTCTCGAACTCTATCTTTTTTTGTAGCTTCGGCAGTATCCGTAGTTTTTACTCATACCTCTATACTGTCAACTTGTGTCACGAGCATATTAGCTTAAGTTCATTCTATATATATTCTTCGAAGTTCGAATACTTTACTGATACTTAAAACTTGAAGTACGGATTTTTTCCTTTGAAACAAATATATTACTATATTAAATGAATATCAAAAAACATTAATACCAACCTCTTCAAGAGCTTGTTTCATTAATTGTTTATATTCTTCTTTATATTGTTTAACAAAGTCAGCTTTATATTGTTGAAGTTTTTGTTGAGAAAGTTTTGCATTTTCTCTTCCATTAACAACTTCATCAATTAATTGTCTATAGAAAAACAAATTATTCATTAGAAATAAAATTCATTTTTTTCACTTCATTCGTTGTTCTTCTTTAACTTTTTCTTTAACATGATTTTCAATAGCTTCTTGTGTTTGACGTTTTAATTCATCAGCTAAACGTCGATTTTCATCTACTAAACGTTGTCGTGCAAGTATAGCTTCTTCATAACTCATTTTTCCTTCTAATCTTTTTCGTTCAATTATATTCATTTGTTCATCATAATCTTGTTTTTGCATTGTTTGTTGCCATTGAAAGAATTCTTGTGCATCTTTTCCACCAGCTTCAAAATCCATTAAACGTCGACGAACATCATCTTCTTGTTTTTTATACAATTGACTTTCTTTTAATATCGTAGCAACATTTAATTTAACTGGAATTTTATTTGTCTAATAATAATAATAATAATAATAATTAAAAAAAAAAGTAAAAATAAATTTAAATGAACATTTTTTGTACTTACTTCAGTTTTTGGTGGTGGATTTGCACGAAAATGATCAAAACGAAGATTTTTATCACGTTCTTCAATTATTTTTCTTAATTTTTTTTGTGTTTTAGATGATTTTTCTGTTTGTAAAAAATGACAATTTAATGTACGTGTTTCATCTAATTTATTTAAACCACGACGATGATTATCTTCACGAATTTTTTCTAATTCAATATGTTCTCGTGATGGTTCATAAGTTGTTTTTGGTATTGTACGAGCTTTTTCTAATTTAGGAATCTAAATTTATGTCAAAAAAAGAATAACAAAATTTAAAGAAAACAAAAAAAAGAATATAATTAATTCGAACAATTTTTGGTATTGGTACAATTCGTGCTTTTGGTGCAGTAAGATTAAATGGTTGTATTTTTGTTGGTTCTGGTATTTGACGTACTGCTGTACGTCCTTCAATAGCATCTGTAAGATCAAGTAGAATACCACGTAAATCTGGTAGATATCTATTTTTTTAGGAAAATAAAATCAAATACGAAAACAACTATTATTATTATTATCATTGAAGATAAATTGTTTAACATACGTTTTCATAACTCGACCAATTTTATCATCAATATATTCTTGTTCGTATAATTTCATACATTCTTTTTGAATTGTTTCAAGATGATTTTCGTTGATTAAAAATTTTAAAAACTAAAGAAAAATGTTATTACAAGTTTAAAACCATACATTGACAGGTGACTCGTTCCTCTTTCCGCGGTTTTTAATGAACGATTCAAACTTTTAGGGTAGATAGACCTTGATAGGTAGGGCAAAAAATGTCATACACTCCACATACTTCCTTTTAGGATATATATCGGTTGCAATAGCTAAAAATCGGCTCGCTTTCTCAGCCGCAATATATTCGATGGAACTGACAGTTTTTTTTCGACACTAGACACCGCTTGGGATGCTTACTTTTTCATCTTCTTTGTTTCGAATGAAAATATTGCATGTACCTTCAAAAATGCATGGTTTGTTTTATTAGAGCTTCTTTGGTAAGATCTATCAAAAATCAAGGATACAATATTATTAAAAAAAAAATTAGACACCTCAAATAGTGTTCAGTACCTATAAGAAATAGTTTCAGCTCTATCAAATGTACTATATCAGAGACACTGAGATGATCCTGCACTTTTTTGTGTAAAAACCGGTTTCGAGAAAAACGAAAAACAAATTTTTCAATATCTACTAAGGACTTTTTTCTTCAATTAAAGTGATCGAAAACTGGCTTTGTCAGAGGTTCATGACCCATGTTATCAGCACGAGTATCAAGAGTTATATTTAATAAAAGTACTAACTAAAAACGAAGAGCTCTTATTTATAAAGTATTTGACAGAGAATACTTCGAAGCTATATTAGCGATGAAAAGCCAAAAAATTTCGATTTTAACATCCGTTCTTTATCTTTTGAAAGGTTTGTCTCTTTTGTATCTATTATAAGCAGCGATCAAGTGTTCTAGTTATTCATTAATGTATTCATAAATGGAACGTATTTTTCTCTTTCATTATTTCCGATTGTAATCTCTCAGTGATATTAACTCTTGTAAATCATTTATCTAAAATTTTCATATAGACCAACATGCAAATTTGATTATGGCTAAGAGATTTAACCTGAAATAACGAAGAGCAAAATATATGCTGCTGCTTATGAACGCATAAATGCATAATTAAAACACTTACTTATTACTTTTAGTCTTAATAGTCATTTGTATGAGTAAAATGAATTTAAAGTGTGTTCTGTGTGTTAGACCTAACAATCTGAACGTTCAGAATTTACATAAAATACAGTATCTATAAGAAGATTTCTTTCCGAGTCAACAATAGAGTGCAATAAATTTCTCAGTTAATCAAAGTATAAGACATGATTGTTGACAGATTTCTTTTTCCGAAGTGAAATCTATTTCAGAAAGATATTTTATCTTCACTTAATCAGTTGAAGTATAAGCACTTAACTATTCTTAACCTTGAAAAGTAAAAATTATTAAAAGTGTTTTTTTTATCGAGTTATTTCATTCAGCAGCAAAAAAATCACCACAGAATAAAAAAGAAACAAATCATTCTAGAATATTCTATTGATCCAAACATAATATAAATACTTAAACTAGTTAATAGATAATCCATAGAAGCAATAAAATAACCATCTCTCAAACTATGATTTTCATTTAGACTTTATCTAAAAACACATTCGACATATTAAACAATCAAACTTCATCGTTTTGCACTAGGATCAATCAGTTCCTTTGATAGGAAGTGAGCTGTCTGAAATTTTTGTTCTGTTTTTTTTTTGAAACGACATTCCAGTAACAGAACAAAAGTTTTTTTTGTACCCGAAAGTACGTTGCCAAAAATAGAGCAAAGGTCTTTTATACCCGAAAGTATTATTCCCAAAACAGAACAATAGCTTTTTGTACCCGGAAGTGCCATTCACAAGACAGAGTAAGAGTTTTTTGTACCCGAAAGGGTCCTTCACAAAAACAAAACAAACATTGCTCAAACAGATCACAGACTGTCTTCGACATAAGTCCGAATCAGAACTGAATTTATCGATCTCTACACTTTACACGAATTAAAAACTAATCATTACTTTTTTTTCCTGAAAAAAGAATTATTACTTTTCTGATTTCCTTTTCTTTTCTCTTCTTAAATGATTCTGTCTTTGTTATGATCTTTCATATACCTGATAGATTCGATTTAATTGAACAGAATTAATAAAACCACGTAATAATTTAAATCCAACCGTATCAAGTTGAAAAAAAATAAGATAAACAATAACTATAAATAAAAAAAAACATAAATCATTTGATGTACATATATTTCTAATTTGATTTTTCAAACTTTTATAAATATTATGTTCTGATCTTCGTATATGAATTCCATCTGTAGCATAAAAAATATCAATTATAGTTTTAAGTAATGTTGAATGTCGTATACAATCAAATAATATTGTTGATACAAATGTTTCATTAGGAACCTTTTAAAAAATAAATCTTATAATATGTATAAACTATTTATAGAATAATAAAATACTTTATTTTCTTGAAAATAATGTTCTAAAAATGTTTCTTCCGATATACTATTATCATATTGATTTAATACTTGTACACAATGATAAAATAATTCACTATATGCATTTGCATTTCTATCCATTTCAAATGAAAGATTAATCGAATGAAACAACCATTAGTAATGTACGTACCATGACAACCAATGGAATGTTTAGAAATAAAAATTATTTTATATTTTAAATAATTCTTTGAATGATATTTTTTTAAATTCTAACATTTAATATAAAAGAAAAAACGAAATATTTTTTTTTTTGTAAATGAATTTTTTCATTAGTTAATCTCTTGTCAAATAGAATCGATGATCAATTTGTTAATCATTCTTCCTTTTGCTTACTTGCTTGCTTGCTTTGCGTTCTGTTTATTCATATCTCAAATGGTTCTTTTACTTCCCTATTGTGGTAATCTCTATCAAGGTCGAATGTATATTCAAATCTTTTTAGTTCTATATTCTCAAAGTAATATTATTCTTTGAAAGTTTTGTTTTTCTCATTATTTTAATTTCAAATTTATAGTTTTAATCTCATATGCATATAAAACAAGTCCTACACCATGGTTTTGTACAGATCCAAATGCATTAGATTCAAGTGTTGAAATATCTCGAAAACTTCCATCATGTTTACCAGGTTATGCTATTGATATAGAAGATGTTGTTTATGAATCAACAATTGATGGTACATGTTCTGGTAGAAGTTTATGTAGTACACATAATAAAAATACTCTTACATTTGCATGTAATCAAAAACAAATGTGTGATGTTAATATAAAACATTTTCGTTTTCATATTAATAAAACATGTGGTTCAACAGTAAGATTTTTTACTAAATATCGTTGTTTACCTGTTATACACGAACAAAAAGATTATTTATGTGAATCAACAATACGTCGAACAAATTTAGCCGATATTAATTTATCATGTGAAAGATATTATCGTTTACATATAACAATGGCATTAGTTGGAATTAGTGTTAAACCAAATGATAATACTAGAAAAACTCAATTTAAATGTAATAAAAATATATATTGGCTTTGTAATTATTATGTAGCAGATGCTTATGGAAATGTTTGTAATAATCAATTAAATCGTGGTAATGGTGAACATTGTCAAATTCGATCTAGTGATCGACCAAGATTAAAAGGATGTGAATATGGTGAAGCATCAAATTTTTCTCTAGTAGAATATTCATGTATACCAGGTAATTTTATAGGAACAATTAAAGATATTGTAATGGAAAGAAAAATATTTCTGCCTAGTACTAAATTCAATAGCTCAATATCTTCCTTACAACTAATACTAACCGTAGTACTGGACAGAAAGCCAGTCTGACGCTGAATTTTTGTACTCAATTACTTGAGCTCTTCGTATACAGTAACTAGTCACAAGAACAGATATATAGGGTATAAGATAATAATTTTGTTTTATTAAAATAAATAGACAACAGAAAATAAAAGAATATATTCTGGAAAGAAAGGCAATGTTACTTATCATATGTCTTTGCACTAAATGTTGGATATCTTAGTCTAAATTAACCTTCTATCTATCATAGATAGAAATGTCAAATATTTCTCCCTGTAGAATGCTATGGTTATTATCAATCAATTTATTCATAAAACTTGATAATTATAACAACATTCTACAAAATTTGTTTTACAATACTTTTTGAATCCTATTTAACATATGAAAGATAGCAAATAGAAGAATTTCATTCTACTAATTTGAAAATTCTTTGTTTTCTTGTTTATAGGCGAAGGCATAACTGAAGACCTTCCTCGAATAGATATTTGTTCAAATACAACACCTGATCGTATTCCGATCAATCGTGGTCTTCTTCAATCTCCTTATTATCCTAGTCCATTAGGAAAATATTTATCATGTATTAAAAAATTATATGTTACACGTGAATCTCGTTTACGTTTATTTATGCTTGAAAAATCAATTGAATATTATCATGAATTAAATATACGTTTATTAAATAATGAACCAAATACTCAACGTACATTAGCTAAAAATGAATTATTTGATACAAATATAACTAGTCAACGACATGATGAAATTGTTGAAATTGAATTAAAAACAAAGCATAATGGTGGTGGAAATTTTTTACTTTATTTTCAAGGTAAAATTATTTCTTTTTCTTTTTTTTGTTATTTCTCGAATAGTCGATGCAATCAATTATTTTTTTTTATCATCATATAAAATAAAAAAAGAAAGAAACGAATGAAATGACTGTTATATATTTGTCATGTCATTTTTTATGATTAATGATCAACACGCATCGAACATTAACAAATACTAATTTATTCTAGTTGATTCACGCATCTCAGAATATGCACCATTGGTTCTTGAAACTGATAGAACATCGTATGATAATAATCGACGAGAAAAAGTTTTGATTAAACGAGATTGGGGTAAGTTAACAAATATTTATTCATCAAGAAATTTTATTTTCTTTTTATTTGACAAAATTTCTAAAAGATTGATTGTAAACAAAATATGAGACAGGTTACTATGGTAGCTATACAGAACGCAAAATAAATATTTTTTTTCTTATAAAAAACGTGATGTAATTCTTAATTCCAGTTGATGAAATATGTAAATAGAAATATAAAAATATTTGATGTTATTTTATCGTTTTGGAAAAATTCTTTAAATATGAAAGGAAAATTCATTACTATTAAAATTAAAATAATTAGAAAATTTTTATTATTCTACTATTTGATATATCATACAGTTACTTAGTATAAGGCCTTGATTCAAAGACTAAACCCTGGAGGTGATTTCATTGTTGCATGTTATTTTCTAATCAGAAATATATAAATCGGTCGATTTCAACAGTGACATTGTCAAAGATTGATCAGTATCCGTTGGGAATTGTATGACATTAGAAACTTTTCATGATGGCTTATTGTAATGAAAGCAAAAACAAAAAACAGCAATCAATTATGTGGGTCAAATCCGAAAGAGCGAAGTCCTTCAACTAATAAATTGCTTTTAAGTCGAGAGTATGTAGATTGTGTAAACATAAATGAGCTTTGAATACCTTGAAAAGAGTTCGTGCTCTTAGCTCTATTGTTGCATTTTTACGGAATTATTTTTAAATACAAAAAAACTAATTTTTCGAATTTTAACTTGAAACTTTGCATAGGGACAACGAGAATAGATTGATAGATCTTATAACTATTCCTATCCTAAGATAGAACTATGATAATAGCGTATCTGTTACATTGCTTATATAAATCTCCAGATTTGATATTCTTATTTCAGGATAAAAGCAAATCAAAAGATCTGAAAACTATTCTCGTTGTTCCCATGCAAAGTTTAAAGTCGAAATTCGCAAAATCAGTTTTTCTGATATTACGGCATTCATTTAATAATTATCATAGAAGTGAAGCAATAAGATAAGAGCACGAACTCTTTACAAAGTATCCATAGCTCATTAGCGTCTACATAATGCACATAATCCCAACTTAATAGCAATTTATCAATTGAAGGACTTCCCTTATAAGATAATTTTATTTATAGGCGTTGCTATTGGTAGTATAATTGGTATTATTCTTGTTCTTCTTCTAATTATAATTGTTATTATCATTGTTCGAATTTCAAAGTTTGTTTTTTTTTTTTTTGATTCTTACTTTATTCAATCAAACGAAATATCTTTTATTTTAGACGTCGTCGTACACGGACTCTTAAATATTTAAAACCTGATGATGATCATCATCAACATTTAAATGAACCAACATCTTTACATGATCGTCATCATCCTAAAAAACCTATTCAAATTGAACATCCACATTTATTATCTACGTCACCAAAACATATTTCATCATCAAATATTAATCATGATAATATATCAGATCGTGAAACTCTTCTTAAACATCCTCCATCAATAAATATCATAAGTATGAATATTGATAATTTTTATGAATAAATAAAAGAACAACAATAATAACATGTTAATTTAACATTAGGAAATACACATGATACAAATCAATATATTGAACCTAAATCATTTGAAGATCGAAAAAAATTTTTTGATGATAATATATCTTCAAAACCAATTCAAGATCATCGTGAGGTATTCTATTATGAATATGAAGGATAAGCTTTAATTTTATTGTTACCAACAAAAAAAGCACATGCTTCTTCTTCTCCTTCTTTGTGTTGTTGTTTTTATTATTATTTTACTTTGCTTTTAATTTCCTCTTTGTTTTAATATTGATAATTCTATGTAAAAAATTCCTTTCTGATATTTTTATTTTGATTAATATTCTAGTCATTGTATTTAAATTATATACATATATTTTTTTTCGTTGTATTATAAACAACAAAATAAAAATTTACTCAGCTATTGCTTTAAGTCTCTTGCTTTTGCTTATCATTATGCACTGCTTTCAATTATTTTAGTCTTAAATTTCAAAACAAAAACAAAAACTCTATTGATTATTTTTCTATAAATATACTTAGAATGAACAAAATGTTCGTCGAACAGCGCCATTAGCTACACCTGAACATGCTAAACAACGTATAGCAAATACATTATGTGATGCACCAATGGCTAGTACAGAAACTTTAGATGTGGCAAATAATACAATAAATAGTGAACGTATGAAACGTCCAACACAAGCACCACCAAAAATTCCACCACCACGAATGGATTTACATCATCCAAAACCTAGTGCACCACCAATTCATTTATTACAAAATGATTTAAGTGAAAATACACGTCCACATCATCATCATGTACATCAAATTCAACAATGGAATAATAAGAACCAATATGTTTAGAATAGAAAACATAGAATAAAACCCTATTCATATATTTATTTTGTGCAACTTTTGATCAAATAGTGATCGAATATTACTTTTGCTTGTCTAGTCCATTTTATTTCTTTTATATTATATGTTCTCCTAATGCAATTTTATTAGTTCAAAACAAAAAAAAAAAAAAAAAGAAAAAACAAAATAAATCCGTGATAATAATGAAAAAAACAATTCTTTTGAACTTTTCTTGTCTTAATTGTCTGTTAAGTATAATCGATACGAGAGTTAAGTTATTATTATTATTGTTGTTATACTTTGATGATGTGTAGAAATAAGTGTGCCGCTCTTTTGGTTTCAATGAGGGGGATTTATCAGACAAACGTATATAGAAAAGAATAATTATTGTTAATTGCGAGTCGTCGTCTCTTCTCGTTGGTTCACACACTTTTCTTTCTCTGTTGGAAGTAATGCATATATATATATATATATATTGATTCAACGTATGGAGAAGAAAACAATTGTTTTCTTCTTTTCACATGATCAGGAATGTATATAATCGTTTAGCAACCAAGCAATTCGGCAATCGTACTGACATTCCAAAGACGTAACTTATTTGTTATAAGAATAAAAATAAAATATGAACGATTATCATGATCGAAAATCTTTTAATCTTCATGTTTTACGTTCAAAAATTGTCAATTGGAAACAAGGACATGAAGATAATGAACATAGTCAACGTGCAGTAGATTTTCTTATAAAAAAATTAAAAAATTCCGATGGTAAAAAATTTCACTGTTTTCTTTTTTGTTTTTTTTCTGAATCAAATCTTTTATTTATTTATTTTCTTAGGTGTACTTGATTCATTAGCTAAAGTTTTATTAAATCCTCATTGTTCAAGTCCATGTATAACAATTCCACCATCAGTTGATAAACGTATACAAATTGTTTATCGAAAAGAATTTCCACATGTTGTTTATTGTCGTTTATGGCGTTTTGCTGATCTACAAAATTATCATGAATTAGTTCCATCATTACAATGTCGATATCCATTTTCACCTGGAAATAATCGAAATCAAAAACTTGTTTGTATTAATCCATATCATTATAATCGAGTACCATCACAAGGTAAAAAGAAATCGAAAATTTTAAAAATAATATTTTAATTTTTTTTTGTTTAGTTCTTCCATCAATTATTGAACCAAGAATAAATAATGAAAATACACCACCAACACCACCACCATCCTCATATTCACCTGATCCATGTAAATATATTTGACATTTTTTAATAAATAATTAATATATATATATATTAAATTTAGATTCTCCTCAATGGACAAATCATCAAGTATTACCACCATGGTGTACAATTAATTATTATGAATATAGTAATAAAGTTGGTGAACAATTTCGTGCATCATTACCACAAATATTTGTTGATGGATATACATCACCATGTAGAAATTTTGCAAATCGATTTAGTTTAGGTTTCTTAGAAAATGTTAAACGACAAAAAGGTGTCGAATATGTTCGAGCATCAATTGGTAGAGGTAATTATATAAATATCAAATGAGCGAAAATAATTGCAACATTAGATATTGTTTCAAATATCTCAGTAAAGATAAATCATAAAGTTTTGAATTTCTTTTTTTAAAGGTGCCTCGAAAAATTCTCTATAATAATTAAAATCAAAGGTTCTCTTGGCTTGTGATAATGGATATAGACAGAACTACAATGAAAGATGTATAAGACATTTGAATTGCTCATTTGTCAGAATTCATTTCCTTTTGTATCTATTAAGCGATGAGTTTTTGTATAATGAATTTGATTTAGATCATCAACTTATGTTTTCTAGAGGATTTATATTAGATTGAGAAATTAGAACATCTTATATATATATCTCATTTTAGCTTTCTTTAAATCATTAGCACAAATCAAGAGAATCTTTTAACATATTGTAGAGAATTTCATGATGTATCTTTAAAAAAATATATTTGCATGATATTCAATTTTATAATTATTTTGTTTCATTCAATATTTATATAAATTTTATTAAATTTCAAAAATCTTATTATTTCTAGGTATTGAATTAATTGAACATGAAAATGGTGATGTATCAGTACGAAATCGTTCATGGTCATGTTCGATATTCGTACAATCAATTCTTTATAATCGTTTAAATGGTTTAAATGATTCAACTGTTTATCATTTACAACGTCGTCAATCAATACATTCAATATTTAATTTATCAATTTTTACTCAATTAGTTAATAATCCATTAGCTACATATGAATCAATACTTGATTTAACAAAATTATGTACAATACAAGTTAGTTTTAAATATGGTTGGGGTTATGATTTTGGTCAACGTGAAATAACATCAACACCTTGTTGGTTATCGATTCTTATTAATGAACCACTTCGTCTTATTGATACTCGTTTACAACAATTACAACCTCAACAAGCAACAACATCTAGTTAATCAAACTCTTTGTTTTCTTTTTTTTTCTTTTTTTTTTGTATTCAAAACTAACGACTATTAACTGGAACAAAAAAAGGAAAGAAAAAAAAACACATGTTGCTCGCAGCTGTGTACTCGACATTTTTTTTTCCTTTGCTTTTATGATTTACCGCAAAATGTAGATATTTTTGCCATAGACAACGATATCGACGATACGACGACTTTGTGTTAGTAGAAGGAGAACAAGAATATTCTTTTTTTTCCTTCATTCTTGTTTTCGTCAATGTTATAAAGAAAAAAAAAATGCATCATCAAAATTCAATCACCAAGCCAAAAAAAAACCTCTAATTAGTTTGATGTCGATTAATCATAATAAGAGGCAAAAAAAAAAGGTCGTAATCTTTTCTGGTTCGAGCAGCAATCTATGTTCTAACCTATGTTTTTCTATAATAACACATTTGATGATGCAAGAATGCAAAAAAAAACGAATAGCAAGAAGTATAAAGAAGTGAATATGATTAAAACACGAATCGTCCTCATCAGAGGTAGTTCTAGTGTACTGTGAACATTATGACAAGGCAAAATGTTTTTTTCATGATGGAAGAGGGAGAGAGAGAGAGAGAGAAAAACACACAGCTAAAAAGAGAAAAAAAAAGAGACACACAGACAAAAACAACCAAGTTACATATACGAGCAAAAATATTTTCTTTCGTTTCATCGACGGCTAAGACATCAACCCGGGTAGAAAAGGGAGAGTGAGAGAGAGAAAAAAAAGGAGGAGTAGGGGTCTCATAGTTGCTGAGTACTGATAATATAAAGGCATCGAAAGAAACAGAGAAGCTCTCAGCACTGCGACAGAACACAATCAGCAGTGAGTCTTTCTACTATCTCTCTTCATCCAATATAACGACAGTTGCATCTGAAGCTTGATAATCAACATTGCTGCAATATCTATGCTAAATACTAAAGGTCATACTTACATATGATTTTGATAAGTAAAGATGAATCTCGGATGCCTCGATATTAATATATGTAAGTAGAGTAAATTAATCATATGATAATTTTTATTTTAATATTACATTTCCAAATTTTCTTTTTTCTCATCTTTATGATTTATTATTTTAAGAGAAAAGAAAAAAAATTCATTATTATTATTATTTTTTTCTCTTTATTAATCATTTCTTTTTTTAAAATGATTACTAAATTAAGAATAGTCGACATAGACAGAACGAAAACAGCTGATGATATTTTTATCTTTAAGTGCACCCTTTTCGCTTGGTAAATAACTACACAAGCAAATAAAATATGTATGCGTGTGTGTGTGTGTGTGTATGTTTTTTCTTTTCGTTTCTTTATTTCGAAATAATGTCTTGTTTGTTGGATGTTTTTGCATATGGTCATCATCAACATCTTCTCATCTTTCGACTAAACACTCATATTGATTTAATTTATAAAAAAAAATGTACTTTAAAAGAAAACTTTTATGATAGATTAAACAAAAAATACTATTCAATATAAGAGTAAACATGCGAATGTATGAAATTATAGGAGCAAATATTTTATCAATCAAGAATATTGAATTAGATATAAAAATTTCTATGAAATGAAAAATTTAATTGTTTATTAGTTCAATTGCTAGAGATTGATTTGGAATATATATATATATATGAAATTTTATCTTTATTTATTGTTTTTTATAATAATAGACTTTGATAAGCTTATTGATTAAAGTATAAATCATTGACAAAAGAATTTGACTGTTTCACATAATTAAAACTTATACTTATAAAAGTACATAAGCTGTTAGATAAGATCTATTACGAATATGACACAGATAGATAAAATAAACCAAAGTTTCATCAGAAATAGAGTTTTCCTATAATGGTTTTGAATGTATCTGATTTGACCTATTGACTTTTTTCCTTTATCGCCCCTGATAAACAGCTGCGTCCATTTTATCCAGGCCTAGCAAAATAGACTACAGAGTTGTTTTTGTATTATAACTAACAAACATTTAGTCTTCTATTACTATTGACATAATACTTGTATTAAAGAAATGATTCGATTTTACCTTTTTTTTTTTATATGTCAGCCGACCATGCTAAGGAATTTTTTCTAAACTTTGTTTTTTTTAGGCATATCAATTTTTGATTGAATATCACGAACATTTATGAAAATTTGTCTCTTTTTAATGAAACAAAGTTTTCATTTATAATTAATTTTGAATAGAGATGCGCAGTATTGGTGCAAATATTGACATTGAATGATCGACACAGAGTTTACGGGAACACTGATACCTACGTTTGCTACCATATTGAGACAAGAACTCTCCTAAAATATGCCCTTTTAGGTAGCGGTGTGTTTCAATGCTTCAGTGTGGACTAACTACATTGAGTCGATGATGTCGATGGTCAGTAAACGGAAACTGCACATATCTAGTTTCGAAATGAGTGACAACATTTTCATCTGAGTATGACAAAAAAAATTGTGAAATCGTTAACCTTTGTTTTACTGAGTTTTTGATGACATGTGAAGTTTATCACAAAAATACATTTCGATTTGCGAATTGGTTTGCACAATAGATGTTATTACTTTTAAATAGTTTCTTAAGTTTTTGTCTAAATAAATGGCATATTATAAAAAAATAAAATTTTAAAATGTTCTGTGAAAATATAAAATTTTATTGAAAATCGGGCTTGTAGCTAAATAAGGACTCATTTGGAATGAAACTTTGAATATATCCTGAGCATTGATAGATTCAGTCAGACATCGTGCAAGTGGAGCAGTGCAAACAGGGTTGTCTCGAGTTCATCAGGATTAAATGTTCGAGTGTTTTTTGAGAACTCTTGAGCAAAAAAAAATAATTTTCTGCAAGAAAAGTACGTCATTCGAGAGGTGAAACAGTTCTCTATCGAGCCCAGATTATAAAAACGATCTTAGTCTTGATACAAACTTTTTGTTCAGTGTATATTGGTACCTGACAAAATATCTGATGCAGGACACTGAATAAAACGCTGAAGTAAAACGAAAATTTCGCAAGATTAGGAGAAGGTGTAACTCCCGAGCTCGGGACATCTCTAAGTAAGAACCAACATGTCTATTGTTTAATAATTAAAAATGATCAATTCTATTCAATATATGCCATAGAACTCTAAAAATATTGTATAATTTTTCTCTATACAATATCCCAAATATGTCTTAATTTCTTGTCTTCAGTTCACCGATTCGATCCACAAATGTTCTAATCGAAAGTTGTGTATTCAACTTTTTCTGATATATATTATATTCTTCACCGAAAGTCGAGTGCACAAATTTAAAGAAGTGAATATCTACATAAGTTTTCTGAGTGAGACTAATGAAAATTACCAAAACTTCGTTTGTATACTCTTCAAAGATTCGCACACGAAAAAAAAAGACTCAAATATTCTTACTCACCATAAGCTGAAATAATATTAATAGAGTCAAACATCAGCCTAGAAACGTTCAAATTCCACTAGACTAAACAAGATCTGAATAAAAATCAAGTAAAGATGAGACGAATTTTCAATATGAGTTCTTGTCTATGAGTTCAACATAGAATTTGTCAACAACGACACTTAAAGCAAATTCACTGTAATTGTATTATAGATTCTTTTGATATCAAACATTTTATTGTACCAACAACTTGCTCCGATGTCCAATAGAAGATATTTTTAGACTAATGAATAGCTATGTATTTTAACTCCAACTTTTCATGTATCTTAGGAGAATAACATTATCATTTTTTTTTTTTTTATTAAAATCAATGTTTCCATTCAATTTCATTTAAAGCCAAATATAGTTTTGATTCATAGTGGGTAAAATTTTGTTAAATTAGTATTACTTTTTTTTCGTATCAAATACAAATATTTTATTGCATTTCTCACTTGCCCTCATTCTTTTTCTTCACCCCCAATCTGATGCTGTTTTTTTTTTAACTATCATTTGTACATATCATATTCTCCTTTTTTTTTTGTTTTTTTCGTATTCTATAGGGAAAAAATGAAATAAAATCAACCAATTGCTTTTGATTGTACATCAGCTGGTTGTCTTTTATTGGTTGACAAGTAAGTCAATATTTATCTTATTTCTCTTCTTTTCTTGCTCGTATAAACGATCAAGAACAACCAGTAGTCGCAACAACGAAACAACGAGAAAAAAAAAGAGAGAGAGACACAAGAAGACCTGTGTGGAGATGAAAAGGCAAGAAAAAAACCCAAGAAACGAAGTAGTTTATTTACTCGTCCGTCTGTCTTGTTATTATCAATATATTTTTTTTCTTCACGGATGACAGAAAATTTGATGAGGCTTGCATCATTTATTATTCAATCATATGAAATATTTGAGAATGTAGAAGGTGAAAGGTAATTGTAATAGTTATTTATCTTTTATTAATAGAGGTGTTTCGAGCGAAAGAGCGATCTCCCTAAGAATTCGAAAAATTGTCGTTTTTGCTCAGCAATTCTCAATAAAATGCGTATTCCCCCAAATCCTGTCAGCTTTAGCGAAAATCTTCTAATCAGCCTCCGCTCTTCCCCAATCCTAATGACTTCGAGATATCCCCTGTTTAATAACATATATAAAATATTTCAATCAGATAATCATACTCTTATATTGATAGCTTCGAGAATTTGTAGACTTCAAAAGATACGATGTGAGGTTTCTCCTATACTAACGTTCTCTGATAGATCTATCTTTAGCCTCCTGCTGAGTACCAGAAGAATCTCTATGTAATACTAATGTAAATGTCAATTCCAACAGAAGAATAAATGTCAACATTCAGATTTTGATAACATTTAATCTTTTATTAATTTAGATCAATAGCAAATTGGCCTATACGTATATTATCCAGTTTTTTCAATGGAATACAAAAGGTATAATAAATTAGTTCTTTTTCTTTTTTTTAGCTTGAATATAACGAAAGTTTAAATGATAGACATTAGTTTTTAACTATGAATAGAAGGAAGATACACATCGCGTTTCTATTGTTTTAGAAAGCTTTGAAGAACTTTTAAAAAAAATGTATGAGTAGATAAGATCTCTTGAATGTCGGCAAGTAAGGTTATTTGTTTGTGTGCTAAAGAAAGTTTTCTTTTTTTTTAAAGATCTGCCAAAGATGCTGTGAACTTATTTTTCATTTACTTTTACTACGATTGTCTTGGATACTTCAAAAAAGAAAACGACAATTTTTTAGTTTTGAGGCTTTTTCAAATGAGTAAAAAAAACTTTTTTTTAGAAGAATTAATTTCAGCTTCGAACGTTTTTAAAACTTCTCAATTGAGTCCTTTTTTTATTTCGATGATAGTAGTTCAGTTAATAGATTTACACATTTCATTTAAATTCACTTCATATCCTTAGATAACGCTCTTGTGGTGTTTTTTGTACTCAGAATGATCCTTCTGACTGTCAGAAACGGTTATAAAACGGCATATTATTACATTGAGTTTGACCATATTTTACCATAATCTATCATTATGTTTTTATGGCGTGTTTTGTTTACATGCAAAACGGCCATCGTTTTCTTCTACTGTTTTATGGGATTACGAAAAATGGCAACTTAATAACATTGGTAGCTATCTTAAAAAAAGAAGTTATCCTATATTCATATAATGTCTAGTGTGTACGTTTCGTATTTCATAAAATTTTGTTTTTGGATGTTCCTAGTATGTCATATAACTTAATCTATTTATAAATATATATATATATATATATATATATATAGAAAAGTCATTTTTTATCATAAAAAATATTTTAGTTTCTATCTTCTATTTGCCATCAAATAGAAATCTGATGCCAATATGTACAAATAGGAATATAAAAACTTATCGAGTTCTTTGTGCACATCTGCTATAAGTATAATAGATGTTTTGCTATTTTCTTCGTTCTTTTTTTTCCTCACATATTGTCATCGTGTTATTTTGCATTTTCTTACAAGGACGTACTGACGGCAGCCAAAGAACTTTTTACAGAAGTCGTTTTTGTTCGTATTGCTATGTTTGTCTTTCTTTGCTACATATATATATATATATATATATGCGTGTGTATGTGTGCGCGTTTATGTGTAAGGAACCGATCGTCCGACCAGATGATTTCTGTAGGAGTGCCTACTTGTTTTGCTTCCAATGCACTATTCTCGTTTTGACAGTTCGACGCCTTTCTTTTTTTTCTCTCGTTTTTTTTTGCGGTACATGCGTTAGACGCTTTATTTCTCTACATAATAAAAAATATATATTTTTGCATTTGTAACTCTTACTTCTTTCCTCTTCATTGATGTCGCACATTCGAGAGAGAGACCCAAATATACCAAAACATTCTATAGGAAAAAGGAGAAAGAAGGAAGACAAGAAATAAACTTGATCAGAATATTTTTCTTCTTCCTTTTTTTTTTGTTTTTGGTTTCAAAGCACCAAAAAAAAAAGAGAAAAACACGATGATAATAATGAAAATCTATTTGGTACGTTGTCGTGTATCACTAGGGATCGAGAAAGAGGAAGCGAAAGTATGATGACAAAAAAAAAACCATATGAGATGATGAATAGTTATTACTTCTACTAACACTCAAATACACATACAGGTAATTCTCAAATATTTATATATATATATATTATTTAAATTAAAAATAATTCTTTGACATACAGGTGAGTTAATCATCGTTGACTTATATGAGTTTATTTTTAGAAAAATATAAGCTCAATGTTGATTGTTATATCACATATGATAATCTGTTAATAATATGCGAATTATTGACCATCGTAAACCAGCTATTATCTCTTTAAAAGCCTTTTTTTTTCTTGTCGAGTATTTCAAACAGCCATACTTAAATTTTTGTTAGTATTTGAAAAATTGATTCTGATTACTATTTAAAGATATTCTGTCTAGTAAGTACTATCTTTTAATCAAGTATGCCATATGTCTCTATCTTGATAAATTTAAGAAAAAAATAATAAAACAAAACATACATTTTTCTTGTCTGTTTGTTACTGTTTTCACATTCCATTTATTTCTTACGTGTTCGATTGATGAAATTTCTTTTTTCTCCCTTTTTTTTTTTTTTTACTTATAAACACATCCGTATGTTGTTTATTTGATTTATTGATTTTTTTTTGAAATCAACATAAGACAATTGAGGAATAAAAAAAAATAAAAGAAAATTTTTTCTTTTTATTTTTGGCGCTCAGCTTTTTTTTTATCCAACTTTTTCCTAGTACCAAAGTTTGTAAGTAAGTGTGAAAGGCAAACTAAGTCGTTATAATGTGTATAGCAAAAAAAGAACTGACAACAACACATCAAAAAAACAAGAGAAGAAAGAATGCTTGAATACCTCAATGATGTCGAGGAAAGCAAAAAAAGAAAAAAAAAAGCATAGTCATGTCTTTTTCTTCTGTTGTGCTCTATTTTTCATTCAGGCAGTTGCTCGACACCACCATGAATACAACTATTACCCTTACAACACATATATTCTTTCTTTATTTTTCTAGCAGAAGAATAAGATATTTAGTTTCTATGTAGAATCTTTTATATTTATAAGATGAATTAGTTATATTGATTAAGTCTATGTTATATTGGAATTTTTTTGTCTGTTTTAGATTTATATATTTAAAATAATGTTATGTATTGACCCTGAGACCCTAATTTGAGACTGTTATTGATTATCTCAGGTTTCGGTCTCCGGCTCGATCATTCATTATAAATTAATAGATATTGATTTATTTGTTTTAATCATGTATATATTAAAATTTATTTTTTATTATTATGTATTTCAGGTGAAAAAAAAAAGTCGATGAATGTTGTTTTGTTTTTGTCATCAAGATCGATATGTTAATGGAAGTTAACTATTGACAATCTAACGAAGAGCAGTGGATTTTTGCAATTATTTGTCTTTTATTTTTTTGTGTAATTTAAATTTTGATAAATATTTTTGTACTTTTTCTAGGTTTCAGATATGTAGTAGAGAATATGACGCATTAATATTATTGTAATGAAAAAAAAAAAAAGAAAATTAGTAAATATTTGTTTTTTATACAATTGAAACGAAACAGATGGACTGCAAATTAAGTTATTTTGTTGTTGTTGTTGTTGTTTATTTGAATAAAACTTTTAAAGTTTCATATAGATACAATAAAGAACTGAAAGTTGAATCAGAATATCATAAATGAAAGATCTAGTTCTACAAGAAATTTCAATTCATAGAATCATGTTATTGAGTTTTTTGAGATGTTGGAAACTATAGTTACGTACTCATTTAACAGATCTTATTACATTAATGAAAAATAATATAGATTTCGATTCTCATTTTATTTTGGTGTATACCTAAGAACGTTGAAGTTAAGAATGACATAATTTATTTTTCAAAGTTTGGTATTCTCAAAAGAAAAAAATTCTTATCATAACTTATGGACAAACAATATACACAATATAATTCAATTTAAAAAGTCTATGCGGTTATCTATCAGCTGATGTGTGATTCAAAAAAAACTAAAAATCATATCCAATATAGAGTGACATCTAGATTCTATTATTATTATATTCATGGTAGAGTCCTAACTATAGTAAAAAACTATGAAATGGTCGTTAAGAGCTTCTCGAAATAAACATTACATAAAGTGCATTTGCTTAAATTTCATTTCATATCTGTGATTATTTTTGCTCGTGTCCATTTCAATG
Organism: Rotaria sordida; assembly: GCA_905250125.1. Classification (NCBI taxonomy): domain Eukaryota; kingdom Metazoa; phylum Rotifera; class Eurotatoria; order Philodinida; family Philodinidae; genus Rotaria; species Rotaria sordida. The sequence continues at coordinate 70,209 of CAJNOL010000946.1, read as the reverse complement.
GATAACGAAGCAACTACTGTTCTTAATAACGGTGACAATACTGATACAAATTTACCAGCTAATATACCTACTGATAATGGTTCTCGACGTAGTTCACGTGTTGGTTCTGCTCGTTCAGGTCGTAGTAAAGCAGCATCCGTACGTGAAGCACCTGCTGTTGATGGTTCAAATGAACGGAAAACATCTGCAAATGGTGTTACATCTCCAAAACCAGATGTAATTACTAATGGTGATCGACAACATTCAGCTGTGGTTAACTCTAAACCTGCATCACCTATAGTGCCCATAGTTGATACACCTAGTGGTGAATTTGATGATGATAATATGAATCAAGAAGATGGACATGTTAAATCAGAAATTGAATCTATTGTAAGTTTTCTTTTAATTAAAATTAGATTTATAGTTCTCCGTTAAAAATTGGTCTTGGACCAGATGCATTCAAGCAGCATAAAATTTTCGACTCTGTATCATGATGTTTTCGGGAGATATTCAAAAAACAAGGGATAGAAATAGCTCATTTGGCGAGCCAAAATTCTGTGTGGACCTTTATTCTATAGGCTTAATTTTTTTTTTACTTGAAGGAACGTGTCTGATTGCAATGCCTGACAAAGCCCTTATTCGTATTCTTTATATAGAAAAAAAAATGATAAGTTCAATATCACAAATCAAAAGCTATGATTTTAATATGGACTTAGAGATATTGTGTCTATTTTTGTGAGACTTTTTGAAAGACCTGAAAAATTATTCAGCCAACAGGTTTTTTTTATTCTATAACTCTCTTTTCGAACATGCTAAAAATTGTCGGAGTCAGTCATTTTGTAGAGCAGATATTTCTATTTAAAATGTAATATTGAGCAAAGTTGTAGTTTTCATTTAAGCGTTTGCTTCAGAGATCCTTTCCACATAAAACAGTTGTCGATTTTTCAAAAATAAATATTTAGGAAAAACGAAAATTGAGGTGTTTTTCCGAAAGATAAAGAGAACTTCAAATAGAGCATTGAATAGAGTAGATTCTGATTTACAAGTTGATATATAAATAAAGATCTTAAATTTTTGTTTCAAATCGGAGTACTGAAAATGTAAAAGCTTTCCGTCCAAATAAGTTTTTCAAAGATAATTTCAATGCTTTAAGACCAAAATTATGATAAACTTTCTAAGAGCACAAAATTCTGGCTTGTGGTTAAGGAACTGCGGATCCTTCCAGACCCGAACCTGGCCGGGCTTGGATTCAAAGTTTTATTTTTTTTTTGTCAAGTCCGAGTCCAACCTTTTATTTTTTTGTTGGATCCGGTTACACGTTTTTATAGACCCGCTACTCTCCAGATGAGAAATACAGCAACAAGATATAGTTGTACGTTGAGGTATTTTTCTGAGAGTAGCAAATAAATAGCTGAAACCTTGATCCTTCACTTGTTCATGTACACGAAGGATGTCAGGTATTGATGGGAAAACCTCAGGTTTGGACTCGGTTGGACCCGAGGGTCCATTAGCTGTCATAATAATAATAAAAAAAAAACAGACACTGTAGTTTCACATGCTCTTTCAAATACAAATAAAATCGGCTACAATGAAGCTCTTTTGAGAATTCGAAAATATGCGACCAACAGAGAAAAAGCAAAACGAGGTGTCAAATAAAAAAATCATATCGTTTATGAAACATTAAATCTTAGGCTGTGTTTCTCAATTTCTATTTTTCTGACGAAAATTGATATATTTATTCTTTTTATATTTAGTTTGAATATATTCATAAACTTGTTACACTTCCTGGTTTGGATGAAAAAATGTGGACAGACGGAATTCATGAACGTATTCGTGATTATCTTAATGATCCTGATAATCGTATAATGTGTTTTTATATTGATCGTGTACTTGGACTTTGTGTTGACTTTGGTGTACCAACAAATCCATTTACACATTTAGTATTTTTTATAAAAAATCAAGCAATCCGTATTTTTGAAAAAGAACAATTTATTCAGTAGATTATTTTTTTTGTTTTTCCTATATAAAACTTAAATCATATAAAAATATTTTTTCTTTTTTTTTTTTTAGTGAAGTCCAATATGGTAATTTTGGTGGTAAACATTTTTCTTCTCTTCTTCGTTTAATGTCTGGTCTTTATGCTCCATTATTTTTTGGTAATAAAATGTGGCCAGATTCAATAAAAAATGATTTTGCATCACAATTACATCGTTTTCTTGCAACATTAACTGATATTCGTTGGCGTATGGAAGGTATAACAAAATTATATATACCAAAAGAAGGTTTAGATATTCCAATTGAACAAGCAGCAAAAGATAAAGAATTAGTTCAACGTTTAGAATCAGCTATGGTTCATTGGTGTCGACAATTAAAAGATGTTTCACATTCACAAGATGCATCTATTGTTGATGAAAATAGTGGTCCATTAGAAGAAATTGAATTTTGGAAAGCTCGTAGTCAAGATTTATTAGGTATTAGTCAACAACTTGATCAACAATCAATTAAACAAATAACACAAATATTAAAAATAGCTAAATCATCATATTTATCACAATTTCTTAAATTAGCTGATCAATTACAATCGAATACAAAACGTGCTGATAATAATTTAACATTTTTACTTGCATTAAAAGATCCATGTCATGAATTAGCTGATGCTAAACCAAATGAAATACCAAGAATTTTACCTAAATTGATTTCTTTAATTCGTGTTATTTGGATTAATTCAGAATTTTATAATCGATCAGAAATGTTAACTGCACTTTTTCGAAAAGTAAATTTCTTTCAAAGAACAAAAATAATTTTATTTTTTACAAATTAATTTTTATTGTATGTTTTCTTTTTTAGCTTAGTAATGAAGTTATTCGTCGATGTACAGCAGCAATTGATCTTGATAAAATTTTTGATGGTAATATTATATCAAGTCAAAAAACATTAAATGAATGTATTGAATGTTGTCAACAATGGCAAGAAATTTATAATAATGTATGAGAATTATTATTTCATTGTTTTTATATGAGGAAAGTCGATAATTGATGAAATATAGTCCTATAACACTTGTTTGCGCTGTGCAAAGACCGATTGAAATAATTAATGGTTGTCACATGTATGTTCAATCCCATTAGAACCCGCTGGATGTGGTTTCTAAAATTCTGGACTCAACGGGCTCTAAATCCCACTGTTGATGATGGTCAACTTTTTCTATTAGCCAATCTGATGATTAACAAGTCTAAATTTTCATATGTTTCGATAGTAATTTTTAAGTGCTATAAAATAGTATTAAGACATTAAAGAAAAAACGCTGACTATTCAAACAAATCCGAAGGACACTATTATGGAGTCATATATTTTGTGTCTTATCGAAATATATTTGATTGATTTTCGTCAAAAGAATTTGAATTTTATCTAAATGAATGACATATTTCAAATGAGTACAAAAACTTGACCGGTCGTTCATCAGATTAACTGATTAAAATAAAATTGATCAGTAGGATTGAACATACGTGTGACAACTATTACTTGTTTCAATCGATCTTTGCACAGCACAAAGAAGTACTAATTCGACTAGCAATCACTTTCGGGCATCTTGTATCGTAGTTTACCATAGAAGAAATCAAATATCTCAAAGATATCAATTTCATCAATTATCGACTCTTCCACCCACCTTCTCTTCTTTACCTTTATATTTAATTAATTTTATGAAATTATAGGCTCAAAGTCTTCATGAAAAATTTTCATTAAAAGGTTGGCGTCTTGATAAAACAACAATTTTTGCTCAAATTGAAGCATTTATTCAACGATGTCGTGATTTACTTGATTTATGTGAATGTCAAATGCATTTTGCACGTTGGGAAGAAGGTGTTCGAACTGAATTACCAATATTTGGTGGACAACGTGGTCCATCAATTAATCGAATGTTAACAGAAATTGAAACAGCATTTGATAAAAATTTACAAGAATTAAGAAAAGTACAACATACAATATTAAATGTTAAAGCAACAACATGGCATGAAGATTATAATCGTTTTCGATCAGCAATTAAAGATCTTGAAGTTATGATGACAAATGTTATTACATATGCATTCGATGCTGTTAAAACAGTTGAACAAGGTGTTGAAGCTCTTGACGTTTTTACACATTTAAATTCAAGAGAAGTATGTTTTTTTTTTCAATATCGAAACCTTTTTAGTTGTAGCCTACAATTCTTTTTGTGAAACACAATCTAAAAAGAATGTTAACGTATAGAACTAGGAATTTGGACTTACTCCTTCCTGAAAGATCATGACAGACATCTTGGCAATTCTTTCCTTGAGGATGCGAAATAATGACAATATCGTGTTTCACATTTTAATCCTACAGGGATTGCGTTAGCAGGTTTTGTTTTTGTTTTTGACTTACTGAGATTTATGTCGGAGGATAATTTCGACCAATGAATACCTATATGTAATAAATCGAACTAATCTTAACATTTGCTGCGATGGAGTCCTATGTAATTCAAATTGGACAAAAACTGCTGGTAAACTATTAGATACAATGTCTACCGTTCCGTCAGTATTTGCTGGTGTACCGACAATCAGCCGGCGGGCGTGCGAACCAGAGATATCCATGGCGACGTTGCCACGACACATTTTTCAAAAACCATTGCGGCATCAGAGAGATTTTTATCACACCGTCGCGGCAACGATAGATTCTCAGCCGCAATGAACATCTATGGCGCGAACAAACATACAAACTGAGTTTGCTAATTTTCGATGATAAAATCTAAGTTTGCATTTTCGACTTTGAAAATACAATAAACAAATCGAATGCGATGAAATTTCTAGCGGAAAAGTTTCATTGAATATTTTCAAGTGAACTCATATCGCACATTTGTTCGAACTACCGTGGCTAGAAGATAACCGACTATTTAAGTGTCAAACTATCGTTGGTTGATTGCTAGTACATCGGCGAATACTACTGATGCAGCATACATTATACTAAACTGTCTACCAACGGTTTGTGTCCCGTTTGAATCACATGAGTAATTTGCTCGAAAAGTTTTGAAGTCTATAGAATCTACTATTTAATCATATGATTGATCTTTTCAAGGGAGAAGAAGGGAATAACAAACTTCCAGTATCATTCGTCTGTTATTTTACTTTCAATTCTATTTTCTACAAATGAAATATATAATTATATCGATTGTTATTTTTTTTTTCTTTCTCTTTAGGCAATTCGTCGCACATTAGATAAAAAAACTGTTGATTTATATAATATATTTAAATATGTACTTCAAACAATTCAATCAATTATATCAACATCATCCATTCCTCAATCACTCGATCGTTTTCATCCTCATTATGCTGGTAGTGCATTTTGGGCACGAAATTTAAAACGTCGTATTGAACGTATGATGTCATTTTTAAATATGGCACATTTTTTACCTAATGTTGGTATATCAACAAATATTCGACAACAATATGAATATGTTAAACAAGCATTAGATGATTTTATTCAACGACAATTTAAAGAATGGTCATATCATATTGAAAATGAACCAACAAAAAAACTTGAATGTCCATTAATAAAACGTATTAATGATGAAGGTTATTTACAAGCAAATTTTGATCCATCATTAATAAAATTATTTCAAGAAATTAAATTTTGGGAACGTCTTGGTTTTGATATTCCACCATATGCAACAGAAATTTTATCACGAAAAAATGAATTACGTACAGCACGTGAAAATGTTATGTTAATTGTACGTGATTATAATCGTATATTAGATAAATTAGAACCTAATGAACGTATTTTATTTAAAGAACGTCTTAAAGTATTAGATAAAAAATTAGCACCAGGTTTAAATAAAATAACATGGCTTAAACCAACACATGAATATACAATTGAATGTCGTATACATGCATCCGAATTACAACAACAAGTTGATAAATTTAAACAATCTTATCTTGATTGTATTAAATTATGTAAAAAAATTAGTGAAACACTTTTAGTTAAAATTGATACAAGAAAAATTTTTGAAAATCTTGAATTTGAAGAATATCAAGTAAACAAAAACAAAAAATCCTGTCGGATTTGGTGATCTATCTTGAATCAGAATATCATATATGTGGTTTTGTCGAGCGCTTTACAGTGCATTGAATGGTATAAAAGAAATCAAGTTGTTAATATTCAGAAGATTCATATACTGGTTATAATCCTTGTGAAATACATATGGTAGTCATAGATATTATAATCTCTAAGATAAACTTATGTAAATATTGTTTCTAAACTTAATTCGATACAGTTACAGGTGATCTTCAATTTTCTATAATCAATAATTTTCATCTTTGCTTTCTTTATATTGAAAACTGGTCCCTTTTCTTAGGTCTAGATTATTTCTTGACTACTTGATATTCCAATGTGCATAACTCTATGCCACAGAACAAGTTAATACCAACATGAAACGTTCTTAAGAACTACACGCTATCGAGCTCTATGTGTTTCATATATAACATCTTTCGAAACATCGGAAATTCATTATCAACCTGTAGAATTGTCCCGTAGAATAGCATATTTTCCTATATGAAGAGGCCAGTATATTGACAATATTGTAACAATAATCAACGATTCTATTCAAAATTTTTATGCAAGAATAATCAGCACATCATCCATAATGAATTGATATATTTAACTCTTTTATAAATGGAAAAAAAAATTATTAATCCCCAGATCTCTGGAGAGGTGTACAGGGATATGAAAAAAAAGTTTTTTTTTTGAAATAAACATGAGATATTTATAGATTATTCTAGAGTGTCATGCATAAATGAAACCTGGATACTCGGAATAAAAATTTGAGAGAGAAATAATAAAAATAGCAGATGTTCTTTCTTCAACCCTATTCCTATACTCGCGTCCAGGAATCTGAAAGTCAACAAAAAATATTCCATTTATAAAATAGTTATTTATATCAGTTTATCACGGATGCTATACTGATTATTGATACGTAAAAATTTTTAGTACGATAGTTGGATATTATCAATATACCGGCTCCTTCATAGAGGAAAATAGGCTATTCTAGGGAACAACCTTGCAGGTTGACAGTGAGTTCCTGTTGTTTCAAAAGATGCTATACGTGAAATATATAGAGCTCGATAGTGTGTCATTTTTAAGAAAGTTTCAAGTTGGTACTTACTTTTTCTGTGACACACAGTTGAACACATTGGAATATCAAGTATTCAAAAAATAATCTACACCTAAGAAAAGGAAATATTTTTAGGCATAAAGAAAGTAATGATGAAAACTATTGATTATAGAAAATCAAAGAGCATTTTATACGTATTTGTCAAGGATTATAATCAGTATATGAACCTTTAGAACATCAACAACTTGAATCTCTTATAAACCGTTCGATGCATGGCAAATTGCGCTACAAAACCATATATATAATATTCTGATTCAGGATAGGTCATCAAATCCGATAAGATCCTTTCCGTTTTTTTTTGTTTTTAATTTAAATTTTTCTTCTATTAGAAACAACATCGTAAAATTGCAAGTGAAAAAATTCGCGAATATTTTAATGAAATTTTAAGTAAAATTCATGAAACTCACAAAATATTTGAAAACGATCCACCAGATGTTCAACATGAATGGAATCGTATTATTAGTGAATTAGATAAATGGCTTGAACGTGCTATTAGATATAATTTTAAAGCATCACTTACTGAATTATCTAAAGCTATTAATGGTGATGGAAAAGCTGCACCAGGACCTTTATTTAAAATTGAAATTATTCTTGAACCGAAAACAGTTGGTGATACAACTTTATCACGAGTAAATTTTTCATTAGTTTTTTCTTTTTTTTTGGTCTTATTTAATTAAAATGTTTAATTTATTTATTGAATAGATTAATTTTAAACCTGATTTAGCTACATTGAAAGCTATTATAAATAATATTGGTGAACATGAACTAGCTGATTCAATTACATTTCTTCGTAGACTTAGGCCAAGAACAAATGAAGAAGTAAGTTAGAACTTTTAATCTATTAGTCAGTTGTTGCAGTAATTGTAAGAGATATAACTCAGTAAGTATATGACGCAGATAAATGAGTTAAGATACTAGATATCTAAATCTTACCAAAGAATTTAATAGAATAGATATGAAATACATGCAGACAGTTAAGATCATTCTGGATGATTGTAAGAATTCTGTAAATGACATAATCGATGTTTCTGTGCTATACTTGGACATATAGTGCTGGCCAAAATATAAGATGAACACTTTTTTTTTCAATGATATCGAGTATTCAACTCAAATCATTTTAAAATCTATATAAATATTTGAATTTTTATTTAGCCACTTCATATGTTACTTAATAAAGATGAAGCTAAACAACATTTAAAACATCAAATAGCTATTGGACTTGATGCAAATGAAAAACATCTTGATGATTATCAAACAACATGGAATGGTGTACGAGAATTATGGGATGTTGATAAAGAACGTTTTATTGCACGTTATGAAGAACGTTGTCCAGATGCATCATTTTTCGATGCTGATATTAATCGTTATACTGAAGTTGCTAATAATGTACAATCACGTGATACATTTGCAACAGTTCAATTTGTACTTATCGATTGTTCACCATTGAAAAATGCTTTAGTTGTTCATTGTTTACAATGGCAAGCAAAATTAACTGGTAAAATTATAAAAAATAAAAAATAATATTAAATAATATTTTTATCTCTTTTCTATTTATAGCTCTTTTATTGAAATTAGCAACAAATGGTTTAGAACAATTAGCAAATTATATCGAAGAGAATAGTGCTAGGTAAGAATAAAATAATAGAAAACGAATTTCTAAGATTTTGTTTTATATTTAATTTAGTGTTCTGATGACACCAGAAAATCATTATGGACTTGAAGCTAAACAAAAATTATTAGAAACATTACAACAAGATATACCTATCTATGAAGCCAAATTTGCACCTTTACAAGAACAATTTGCTTTACTTGAAAAATATGAAAAACCTGTTCCATCTAGTGTAAGTATGGGATCAAAACGAAAAGTTTTATTCAAGAGGAAAAGAACAGAATTCTACAAAATCGTATAGAAGTCTTGAAGTCTATAGTCTGAAACTAGTTAGATGTATTGCTATTGCAAAGAAACCTGTATGCAGCATTTTCCGTAGTCTTCTCATTCAGACTTTCCTATTTTTCAAATCTTGAGAGTGTGGATATGTTTGTTAGTAACTTAAACAAGAGTAGGTTAAGTCGGGCGTCACCCTACGACTGAAATACAGAAAAAAATAATAGTTACCATCATTGACACTCAGATTACCCCCCAAGACAGTAGGACAGTGCTCTACCACCTACGATCTTCTGGCTACACCACTAGTGTCTGTCTTCTCTTCACTCACATCTATACCCACTAGAGCTCTTCGGGTTGGCCCTGGATCTGATCGAGTCTGGGCCCGAAAATTCTGAATCCGACGAACTCTGATACCCACACCCAAAAGGAAAAATAGTAAATGGCATATTTTGATAGACCTATGAATGGTTACTCAGAATCTCGAAATTCAGGGTGCTAACGCTCCGCTCTTTCTCTCTTGGTTTTATCTATCAAAAAAAACAAAAACGGTAACTTTTGTATATGATGAAACTTAATTTAAAAAGTCTTCTTTTCATTTTGTTTAAAATTGAAAAGATAAAAAAGAAAATTCTTCTTATTATTAGACTCGTGATATGCTTGCACAATTAGATGAACGTTGGCAACATTATCTTCAATGTTTAACTGAAAGTGAAGAAATGTTGAAAAAATTACGTGAAAAATTTAAATCAAAATTATTACAACAATCAGAAGATTTTAAAAAGAGTGTTAGTGAACTTGTATCAGATTTTAAAACAAATGGTCCATTTACATCATCAACAACACCTGAAGAAGCACTTAATCAAATCGATGCTATGAAACAACGTTTAACAAAATTAAAAGAAGAAGAACAAGAACTTCGTCGTGGTCTTGGAATATTTCGTATTGATCATCCATTATCAAAAGATATACAAAATCTTGAAAAAGATATTGAAGCATTAGAAGGTATATGGACAATGGCACATGAATGGAATCAAATGTTTGATAAATGGAAATTAACAACATTTGGAAATCTTCAAACACAAGTTATGGAAGATTATGCACAAGCACAATATAAAAAATTACATAAATTATCAAAAGATTTTCGTGAAAAAAATTGGGAAATAATTGATTCAACAAAAAGTCGTGTTGATCAATTTCGACGTACAATGCCTTTAATGAAAGATTTACATAATAAAGATATGAGAGATCGACATTGGAGACGTATTAAAGATGACTCACAAAAAGAATTTGATGAATCATCAGAAGATTTTACATTAGAAGCTATAATTAATATGCATTTTGAAGAAAATGCACAATTAATTAATGAAGTTAGTGAAGCAGCACAAAAAGAAGCACAAATTGAACGTGGTATTGAAAAAGTTAAAGAACAATGGGATAAAGTTGAATTTGAAATTATACCATTTAAAGATAAAGGTATATAATCTTAATTATAACAAAAATATATACTTCGCAGGAAAATTTATAGTATCATGTTGCACGTTTGTTCGCACTATCGACGGTATTAAGAGTTTATATATGCATACAGAATGATCTCTACTCAATTATATCTATATGAACTTCAAGTATTTAGGATGATCTTTTAAATGGCATATTATCTCTTTTAATAACAGTGATGTAAACAGAAGAAATGTGATAATTAAAATTTTGAAATCGGCCAGTTTTTTTTTAAAAATTTTAATCAATTGTGGACTCATTGTATGTAATGTAACACAATTATACAAAGCGATACGTAGTATCTACGATGTAGGTGTGGCCATCTTTTGCGTCCATACCCTAATTATCATGCTTCGTCTGTTTATATCATTATTATCGAAAGAGATAATGTCATTTAAAACATCGTCCTAAGTACTCAAAGCTCATATAGATATAGTTGAGTAGGGATCATTCTTTGTTTGTATATAAACTAATTTTTGTTAACGCCCAGAACGTATGGAATATCCTTTAGCGCACATTATACCGAACGGTCTACTGACGATTTGTGCCCAGTTTGAATTCCATAGGATTAGATATACATTCTCAATTATCAACTGTATACGGCGCAATAAAATACGCTCATAATATTGTATCTATCAAACACCCATTCAGAGATTTTTATGACTGTCTCGGCAACTGTAATCATCGTCCTGGGTCCGATAGACATCAATCGAACTAATTGAATTTACTATTCACTTAATGCCTTTGCCTTAACACAACTTCTGATATCCAATTCGCATAATACTCTATTAAAAAAAACCATAGACTATATTTCTCCTGGTCGAGCAATACGATGTGTATAAAAGATTCTATGCGACTTGTTTACACACTGTATTTTACCGTATATCAGAACGATATTTTACTCAGTGACAGAGACAGAGTTTTGGGCTAGAGGAACTGTGCCTCCTGGCTCTGCCACTGAATTTACGAGTAACTTTGACTTCTATTTAACAAAAATATTTTTATTTAAAGAATAGAACTTTTCTTGTTCATTTGAAAATATAAAAATAATATAAATAAAATTCTTTTCAAGGTCATTATAAAATCAAATCAACTGAAGAAATTAATAAAACTATTGAAGAACATCAAGTATCATTATCAACATTTAAAGCATCTCGTTTTATTAAACCATTTGCTAAAGAAGTTGATAAATGGGAACGTGATATATCTCATGTACTTGAAGTAACTGAATTATGGTTAACTGTTCAACGACAATGGTTATATCTTGAAGTAATTTTTTAATTAGAAGAAAAAAAATTTTCTCAAAAAAAAAAAATATATATATATATATATAATTTTCTTTAGAATATATTCTATGGTGAAGATATTCGTCGACAATTAGCTAAAGAAACTGCTTTATTTGATGAAGTTAATGAAAAATGGAAATCTGTTATGACAACATTAAATCAATCACCAAATGCATTTCATGCAACACATTTAGAAGGTGTTGATAAAGAATTACAATATATGAATTTAAATCTTGAAGAAATTCAAAAATCTTTAGAAATGTATTTAGAAAATAAACGTCGACAATTTCCAAGATTTTATTTTATATCAAATGATGATTTACTTGAAATCTTAGGTCAATCAAAAAATCCACCAGGTGTTATGCCACACATGAAAAAATTATTTGATAATATAAAAACATTAACATTAGTTAAAACAACTTCTAATGCACCAATGGCTGCAACAGAAATGCGTTCAAATGAAGATGAAGTTGTTCCATTTGATGGTCAAGTAAGTTTTTGCGATAATTATATTTAACACAAAAAGTAAAAACAAAAAATATTCTTTTTTAGGTTTTACTTGATGGACAAGTTGAAAAATGGTTACGCGATGTTGAAAATAAAATGAAAGAAGTTGTTAAACGTAAAGTTTTTGCATGTCGTCATGATCTATCAAATTGTGGTACAAAACGTGAAAAATGGTTAAAATCTCATCCAGGTCAAGCATGTATAACAGCAAGTCAAATACAATGGACAGAAGAAGTACAAAAATCTTTACGTGATAATGTATTAAAATTACGTACAGATAGAAAAAAACAACATCTTGTTTTAAGAAATTTTACTGATATGATTAAAAAAAATTTAACAAAACTTGAACGTATTAAACTTGTTTCATTAGTTACAATTGAAATACATGCAAGAGATGTTATTAATGATTTAATTAAAAATCAAATTAAAACTGAATCATCATTTGAATGGCAACAACAATTAAGATTTTATTGGAGAAAAGATGAGATTATTATTGAACAAGCTATTGGAAGATTTTGGTATGGTTGTGAATATTTAGGAAATTCAGGAAGATTAGTTATTACACCATTAACTGATAGGTAATAATTAATTATGAACAGATTTTGAAAATTATTCGCTTCTTTGTATTTTTTTAGATGTTATATGACTTTAACTATTGCTTTATCGTTATGTCGAGGTGGATCACCAAAAGGACCTGCTGGTAAATATTGAATTTTTTTTTTATGGAAATATACAATAACATAAAATTTATTCTCTTAGGTACTGGTAAAACTGAAACAGTTAAAGATTTAGGTAAAGCTATGGCATTTTATGTTATTGTTACAAATTGTTCTGATGCAATTGATTATAAATCAATGGGTCGTATGTTTTGTGGTTATTGTCAAACAGGTGCTTGGGGTTGTTTTGATGAATTTAATCGGTAATTAAAATTGTGTTTTTTTTTCCTTTCTTTCTATTTTATTATTATTTTGATAAATTTAATTTTAGAATTAATATTGAAGTACTTTCTGTTGTTGCTCAACAAATAACATCAATATTAAATGCAATGACAACACTTAAAAGTGATATTGAAAGTGCTATACGTGCTAAAACAAATATGTCTGAAGAAGATGCATTTGCAACAATTGATAAACGTTATTTAAGTAAAAAATTTACATTTCAAGGACAAGATATTGATCTTGTTTGGTCATGTGGTTTATTTATTACTATGAATCCAGGTTTATTAAATGAATTTGTTTTTGTTTAATTCATTTCTATTTTTTTTTTGTTCTTTAGGTTATGCCGGTCGTACTGAATTACCTGATAATTTAAAATCAATGTTTCGTCCAATATCTATGGTTGTACCAGATAGTAATTATATTGCTGAAATTATTCTTTTTGGTGAAGGTTTCTCAGATACACGTTTACTTGCTACAAAAGTTTATACACTTTATCAATTATGTGCACAACAATTATCAAAACAAGGTTTGCAAAGAAAAAAAAAATCAATATTTTTCTTCATTAATAATAACTCTATCGGGTTAGATGAGAACTATTTCAAATTGGGAAATCAAATATATCATGTTGACTAATATATAATAAATCTTATTTTCATAAGACTTTGAATGAATTAGAGTCAATTTACTGATAGACGACTACTATGTACCCAAAGCATGATTATTGTGGTCCTTGGTATCTGTCGAAAGTGTTCAGTAAGGAATGTTTCTTATATACAGTTTTGTAGTGCTTTTTATGGACTACAACCTCATATACTTAATATCTTCAATCATCCTGTGTTTGATAGCAAAAAATTCGATTTTTTTATGATTTACCGCATTTTAGCATTACAGAAAAACACTATTGGAAAATTCTCTCAGACGATTGTGTAATACTCAAAATGGCCTTGCCGCCTTCAGAATTCTTAACCAGATTTCTTTTAATACATTTTTGATTAACAAAACTTGATTTTGATGCGAAATAAATATGATATTCGGAATCAGTATAACAAATTCTATTGAATAGCTTATATTTTAATTAAATGTTTTTTCGTAAATTTTATCTTGTGATTCCGCATGGATTGAATTTTGCCAGAACAAAATATGCAATTTGTTATGCTGATTTCACATATCATGTTTATCTCGCATCAAAAACACCTTTTGATAGACAAAAATGTATTAAAAGAAAACTGGTTAAGAATCCTGAAAGTAAGGCCATCTTGGACATCACACAATCGTCTTGAAGAATTTCCCAATAGTGTTTTTCTACAGTGCTACATCGTGGGCAATTTCTAAGAAAGTTTGACGTCTTCTATGGTCAATACTATTGAACACATCATTAGTGAAAAACGCCGGTGAATTATTGAAACATTATATTTTTGCCTGTCAAATATAGGATGATCGAAAATGTTAAGTATATAAGCTTGTAGTCCATGAAAAGCACTACAAAACTATATATAAGAAAAATTTGCTTACAAACACTTTCGACTAATACCAAGAACGACAATAATATATACTCTTCGACGCGCCTCAACTGCCTCTGCTATATGGTATATTTGATTTTTTTAATTCGAAATAGATCACTTAATTCGACAAGATTCTTAAGTTATTATCTTATTTAGATTTTTATGATTTTGGTCTTCGTTCAATGGCTGCTGTTCTTCGTTATGCTGGCCGTAAAAAACGTGATTCACCACATTTAAAAGATGATCAAGTTGTTATATTAGCTATGAAAGATATGAATGTAGCTAAAATGACTGAACCAGATTTACCATTATTTAATGGAATTGTATCAGATTTATTTCCTGATATTGATACACCAATAATTGATTATTCAAAATTTAAAGCTGCTATTGAAATTGAACTTGCTGCACAACATTTACAAAGTACAAATCATACAGTAACAAAAGTTATACAATTATTTGAAACAAAAAATTCTCGACATTCTGTTGTACTTGTTGGTTGTACACAATCAGGTAAAACATCTATATGGCAAACATTAAAACGTTCAATGACAAGAATAGCAACACAAGATTCATCAGATGCATTATTTCAACGTGTACAAGAATATCCAATTAATGCTAAATCAATATCAATTAATGAACTTTATGGTGCATCAGATTTATCAACTGGTGAATGGAATGATGGTATACTTTCGAATATAATGCGAACGGCTTGTGCAGGTAAAATAAAAGAAAAAATAATTTTCGTTTTTTTTTTTTTCTAAATTTTATGTTTCTTTTTTTTTAGATGATAAACCTGATCAAAAATGGGTTTTATTCGATTGTCCTGTAAGATAATTTTCTTTCTTTTTTTGAATAAATTAAAATTTTTGAAATAGATTGATGCTGTTTGGATTGAATCAATGAATTCCGTTATGGATGATAATAAAATTTTGACATTAACTAATGGTGAACGTATTGCTATGCCAGAACAAGTTACACTTCTTTTTGAAACTGGTGATATGGCTGTTGCATCACCTGCTACAGTCTCACGTATGTATAAATCGTTGATATAAACTATTGATTGAATAATTACGAAAATTCTAAAAATTTGCATTTTAAAATGTCAGATAATCGAAAAAATCATGAAAATAAAAAACGGAAAATTTCTATAGATTTGAACTTTATTACTTTGTTAATTGAAGAACTACTTTTTTCCTTACTTAAAATCTCCATTAATTGGTTCTAGTAGAAGAGAATCAAAGCTTATTTATCATTTTGGTTGCTATACTTGACAAATATTTTGCTAGTAGAAAGCTTCCGACAATTCTTCATCAATTAGCATCTGCTGAGTTAGTTCCAGAGTTGACTCAAAGAGTCATAGACTCCAAAAATTTATAACCAATAATCATTTGATTATTATGCAATCATCGTTAAAATTGCTTGACAAATGTCTCAGATGTGTTAGTATCAGAATACAAATAATATAAAACGACTCTATGAACAAAATTCTCAATGAAATCTCAAAAGTTATTGATACAATCTTAGATAAACAAATTAAATTATTTATTTTCTTCCTACGTTTTTATTTTCTTCTTTCCATAGGTTGTGGTATTGTCTTTTGTGATTATGATAATCTTTCTTGGCGTCCATATATAACTTGTTGGATAAATCGAAAATCTAAAGAATATCATGAACCATTAACATATTTAACAAATAAATATTTAAAACCTATTATACAATTTAAACAACAAAATTGTAAAGAATTAATACCAATAGCTGAATTAAATGGTGTACGTTCATTTTCATATTTATTTGATTCATTAGCAACAAAAGAAAATGGTGTTGATCCATCTGATGAAGATAATTTTTCACGTTTAACTGAATTATGGTTTTTATTTTCAACAATATGGTCTGTTTGTGCATCAGTTGATGAAGATAGTCGTAAAAAAATTGATACATTTATACGTGAATTAGAAGGTACAATACCAAATAAAGATAGTATTTATGAATATTATGTTGATCCTAAACAACGTGCATGGTTATCATGGGAAGATAAATTACGTAGTGGTTGGAAATTAAATTCTGAAATACCATTTTATAAAATAATTGTACCGACTGTTGATACAGTACGTTATAAATATATTGTTTCATCACTTATTAAACAAGGTCATCCATGTTTATTATGTGGTCCTGTTGGTACAGGTAAAACATCTGTTGCACATGCTGTTATGTCAGAATTAGATGCAAGAGAATATTCAACATTAATTATAAATATGAGTGCACAAACATCATCAAATATTGTACAAGAAATTATTGAAGCACGTGTTGAAAAACGTGTTAAAGGTGTTTATGTACCTATTGGTGGAAAGAAATTATTAAATTTTATGGATGATTTTAATATGCCAGCTAAAGATGAATATGGTTCACAACCGCCATTAGAATTATTAAGATTATGGCTTGATTTTGGATTTTGGTATGATAGAAAAAATCAAACAGTTAAATATATAAAAGTATATATATATATATGTGAAAAAAAATATTTTGAATTTTCTATATAATCTTTTTTTTAGGATATGTTGTTATTAGCTGGTATGGGTCCACCAGGTGGTGGTCGAACAGTAATTAGTCCACGATTACAAAGTCGATTTAATTTAATTAATATGACATTTCCATCTGTAAGGTCTTAATTAAAAGATTTAATTAAAAACTGATTGTTTTTTTTTGTAGGCAACAGAAATTCGGCGAATATTTGGTTCAATGATTTCTCAACGTTTAGCAGATTTTGATGATGATTTTAAATCATTACCAGATGCATTAACATCAGCAACAATTGAAATGTATGAAACTATTGTACAAAAATTTTTACCAACACCAACAAAAATTTATTATTTATTTAATTTACGTGATATATCAAAAATTTTTCAAGGTTTATTACGTGCTGATAGAAAATTAATTACATCAAAACAAACAATGATTCGTTTATGGATTCATGAATGTTTTCGGTAAGAATTTCCTTCATGAATTTATTTGTATTGATTTATTTCCTTTTTATTTAAGAGTTTTTGCTGATCGACTTAATGATGATAAAGATCGTGAACAATTTAGTGCAATTTTAAGTGAAAAATTAGGTACTCATATGGATGTAACATTTCATTCTATATGTCAAAATCGTATTCCACCAACATTTGGTGATTTTGTTAATCAAGATGAAATCTATGAAGATTTAATTGATTTTGATAAATTAAAAATTCATATGGAAAAAGTTCTTAAAGATTATAATGAAACACCAGGTACTGTACCAATGGATTTAGTTCTATTTCGTGATGCTATATTACATATAACACGTATTGTACGTGTTATTCGACAACCACGAGGTAATATGTTATTAATTGGTATTGGTGGATCTGGAAGACAATCATTAGCTAAATTATCATCATTTATATGTAATTATGGTGTATTTAAAATTGAAATAGCAAAAAATTATCGTCGAAATGAATTTCGTGAAGATTTAAAACGTTTATATAAACTAGCAAGTGTATCAAATCGTGAAACAACATTTATATTTGTTGATACACAAGCTGTTGAAGAAACATTTTTTGAAGATATTAATAATATTTTAAGTTCAGGTGACGTACCAAATTTATTTCGACCAGATGAACTTGAAGAAATAAAAACATCAATGGCAACAGAATTAAAAAAAGAAGGAGTTGATGAAGATAATAATCAAGAAGTTTATGCATTTTTACTTGATCGTGTTAAAGCAAATTTACATATGGTTGTTTGTATGAGTCCAGTTGGAGAAGTTTTTCGGTAGGACTTTTTTTTTTTTAATCTAATCAAATGTTATTATTTAATCTTCTTTATTTTTATTTTTATTTTTTTGATAGAAATCGTATTCGTATGTATCCATCATTAGTTAATTGTACAACAATTGATTTATTTGCTGATTGGCCACAAGATGCTTTACTTGAAGTTGGTGAACGTTATCTTTCTCAAATTGAATTAGCTGGTGATGAGAAGGTAAATAATTTTCAAACAAAAAAAACAAAAAAAAAAAATTTATTTCGTCTAATCTATCTAAATAAAAACTTTACAGTTTGCAACGGTAAGACAAATGGTTACTGTTGTTGTTTTTTTTCTTTTCACATATTCACTTTATCATCGTCCTTTTTTTTTTTCGTTTGTCCATTATGCATGAAATCATTTTTCATTTTTGTGTGTGAATTTTTTGTCTTATGGATGAAGATGATTTTTTTTGGTTTTTAATGAAGATTTTTTTTTTTTTCTTATATAAATAGTTTCGTCTATCGATTGCTCAAATATTTGCTACAGTACATAGTTCTGTTTATCAATGTTCAATACAAATGTGGGATGAAATGCGTCGACGAAATTATGTAACACCAAGTAATTTTCTTGAATTAACAACTGGTTATCGAAAGTAAGATAAAAAAAGAAAAAGAAAAAAATTATGTTTATTTCTATTTGATTTTTATTTATTAGACTTTTATATGAAAAACGTAAAGAATTATGTGATGCACGTGATAAATTAACAAATGGTTTAGGTAAAATTGAAGAAGCCAAAATACAAGTTACAGAAATGTCAGTTGAACTTGAAAAAAAACGTGCTTTAGCTAATGAAGCACAAAAAAAATGTGAAGAATCATTAGGTGGTCTTGTTAATGAACAACGTGAAGTTGAACAAAGTAAAGCAACAGTTGAAAAATTAAAAGAACGTGTTAAAATTGATGAAGAAAAAGCATCAACTATAGCTCAAGCTGCTCAAGAAGATTTAGCAGCTGCTATGCCAGCACTTGAAGCAGCTAATACAGCTTTACAATCATTAACTAAAAGTTCAATTACAGAAGTTAAAAGCTATGGACGACCACCAGTACCTGTTGAAAAAGCATTAGAAGCTGTTATGATACTTAGAAATTCAGAACCAACATGGGCAGAAGCTAAACGACAATTGGGTATGTAAATATTTGATTATAATCTATAGTGTAAAAGTTTCACTTATTTTTTCGGTTACAAATGGTTAGACACAGTTAGAATGAAAATTTTTTGTGAAAAAAGTCCATGCAAAGCGAAATAGAGATTTCGTCTGTATCTTTGAATAGTTTCAACTTAACATTAGTGTAGAGCACTAGATTAGATATTACAATAAACGAAATCTTATCTATACATTGTCACTAAAGAACTAGATTTGTTTTTACGATAATCGATATTGATCAAGAAATCATTCCTTCTTTCGTATTCTATCAATCGAATACATATTCAAAATGAAAAATTTTTCGTTTTTAGGTGATACAACATTTATTAATCAATTAATTGATTTTGATAAAGATAATATTCCAGATAAAACAATTATGAAAATAGGAAAATATACATCTGATCCATTATTATCACCACAAGAACTTTGTAAGTTATAATTATTGATTGATTTTTTTTGTTTTCTTATTTTATATAAAATAAAATAGTACGAGTATCAGTTGCTGCTTCTGGTCTATTTGCATGGGTACGTGCTATGGAAGATTATTCAAAAATATTTAAAACAGTTAAACCAAAACGAGATCGATATGAAGCAGCTATGGCTGAATTAAATGAAAAACGTGCACAAATAGCAGATGCTGAAAGACAAATTCAAGAAGCACAAAAACGTCTTGATGAATTACGTGCTAATTATGAAAAACAAATGGCTGAAAAAGAACAATTACGTCGTGATTGTGAACATATGCAGATGATGCTTGAAAAAGCTTCACGTCTTATAAATGGTTTAGCAAGTGAAAAAGTACGTTGGGAAGCAACTGTTGCTGATCTTGAACAACAAATAAGTTATGTTACTGGTGATTGTTTATTAGCTGCGGCTTTTCTTTCATATATGGGTCCATTTCTTTCACAATATCGTGATCATATGATGAATGAAATTTGGTTTAAAGAAATTAAAAAATTATCTATACCATGTAATCCATCATTTAATTTTGCAAATTTTCTATCAATACCAACACAAGTACGAGATTGGAATATTCAAGGTTTACCATCTGATACATTTTCTACAGAAAATGGTGTTATTGTTACACGTGGAACACGTTGGCCATTGTAAGTTTAGTTTCATGTAAAATTTCTTAAACTCTTAAGAATAGGATTACTTGAAAAAATCATGAAAATTTTCGAAATTCTAATCGGATAAGATATTTGTTCATATCAATGTTGAAAAATATTTTCGAGTATGATAATCTTGATGATGTATGTAGGTCTTCTCTTCAGCTACATCCCCATAATACGGATGGCATTGTAACAAATTGATGGTCTGTGTGCTATTGCAAATTATAATAGTATCGTATGCAAATTAATTAGGAGTTGATTCGAAACTGGACTTATACGTATCTGGTCATCAAGGAGTTAATTAATTAAATATTTTAGTGATTTCATTTATAGGAAAAGATTTATCATTGTTAGGCATCTCTTTGAATTCGATATATTAGCTTTTAAAATTGAAAATTTGAATACATATGTATCCTTTTGTATTTATACAGTAGTTACAATTTTTTATAACAAAAACATAAGAATTAAATAATGAATATCATTGATATGGATGTCGATTATTGCAGCTAAAAATCCGCTGTTATCGTGATGATATTCAGAAAAAATTGTTTGTAATTTCACTGTTATTATTAATCTATGAGATTCATCGAGTCTCAGAATGTTACTTTTATAGACACTGAAATTGCATGCAAACTCATGTAGTTTTGAAATTTCATTTGGAAAAAAAATCTGTCGCCATGATGGACAGCTCTGAGAGACACAGTCATTTAGAAATTTCTTCGTGTTTCATAGAAACGTTGAATTCGAGAATGAAATGATGATCGATAACGAGAAATGTTCCTGCTTTAGGATTGACACTACGTTTGAAGTCTACTGTTATCTCCTAAGCGATTATGCATAAGTCAAAAATTTTCATATATAAATTCAAATCATGTTTTCACGTCACTTATTTGGATTTGTTGTCTGTATCAGAGAAGAGATCGGTTTGTGTTTTTCTTTTTGTAAAACCGAACAGATCCTATCTCTAGTCTGTATAGATATTCATTTTTATACGATTGTTTTAATGAATTGTTGTATAATTATAAATGAAATTTTTCTTTAATTAGAATGATTGATCCACAAGCTCAAGCTATAAAATGGATAAAAAATATGGAAATGTCAAATAATTTACGTCTTATTGATCTTCAAACACCAGATTATTTACGTATTATTGAAGAATGTATTCGTTCTGGTCGTCCATGTCTATGTCAAAATGTTAAAGAAGAACTTGATCCATCATTAGATCCTGTTTTAACACGTGCTGTTAAACGTATTGGTGGCGTTGATATATTAAAATTAGGTGATCGTGAAATTGAATATAATAAAGATTTTCGATTTTATATGACAACAAAATTACCTAATCCACATTATGCTCCTGAAATATCATCAAAAGCAAATATAATTAATTTTGCTGTTAAAGAACAAGGTTTAGAATCTCAATTACTTGGTATTGTTGTACGTGAAGAAAAACCTGAATTAGAAGCTGATAAAGATAAATTAGTACGTGGTATTGCAGCTGGCAGAAAAAAGCTTATTGAACTTGAAGATCAATTATTAAGATTATTAAATGAAACAAAAGGTTCATTATTAGAAAATGATGAATTATTATCAACACTTGAAATATCAAAACAAACAGCTAAAACTGTACAAGAACAATTAGTAACATCTGAAGCAACAGAAAAAGATATTGATGCTGCTCGAGAAGTAAAAAAATTATAAATAATAATAATAATAATTATATAATTTTTATTTAGAATTATCGACCATGTGCTGAACGTGCATCAATTTTATTTTTTGTTCTTAATGATTTAGGAAAAATTGATCCAATGTATCAATTTTCTTTAGATGCATATATTGATTTATTTAATACATCAATTAAAAAAAGTCAAAAATCTACTAAACTTGAAGAACGTTTAAATAAATTAAATGAATTTCATACATATGCTGTTTATAAGTAAAATTTAAAAAACAAAAAACACTATTCTTTAAAAATAGAAATTTTTCTTTTCCTATTAAGATACACTTGTCGTGGTTTATTTGAAGCACATAAATTATTATTTTCATTTCAAATGTGTGTTAAAATTCTTGAAGCTGCTGGAAAAATAAATATGGATGAATATCAATTTTTCTTACGTGGTGGTATTGTAAGTACTACTATACATTTTTTCAAAATATAGTGTTTTCCACTGGGTTTTTTGTTTTGAATAAATTTTGATAGGAATATCATAGAAACTTGAATTACAAGTCATCAAAGTATATCGAAATTTGATTGATCAATTAGAAAAGTTCTTGGTGGAGATTTTTGAAAAACTATTTTTCTTTCGGTCTACACACGGCTAACATTCCTATAGCTGGTTCCGTTCGGGAGTTAGAAGACTTTTTCTAAGACTTATCTGGAAAAGCAGGTAGACACGAGTAATTCACCATGTTAGATCATTTCGAGTCTAAATACAAATCGTACCGTTAGACTCAACATGGTGAATTACTCATGTCTAACTATTTTTTCGAATGATCACAGATCAGGAAGAGTATTAGAACTCTCGAACGAAACAGGTTAGGAGTGTTGACCTTGCGTACGCCAAAAGAAAAATAGCTTCAGAATATTGTTTTCGAAAAATTCGCCTCATTGATCAACTGCTGACAAATCCATTTTCGATATATTCCGATGATCTAATCTCGAGTCTTCTCCTATAAAAAGTTATTCGAAAAAAAAACCCGTAGAATGAATGGTTAATTATTGTTTTTTTTTCTAGGTTCTTGATCGTGAATCACAAATGGATAATCCAAATCCTCAATGGTTAGCTGATTCATCATGGGATAATATAACTGAATTAGCTAAATTAGCAAATTTTCATGGTATTATTGAATCATTTGAACAATATCCAAGAGATTGGTTTCAATGGTTTCAATCAGGTGAACCTGAAAATACACCGATGCCAGGTGAATGGGATTCTGTAAATGAATTACAAAAAATGTTAATTGTTAGAAGTTTACGTTCCGATCGTGTACCATTTTGTGTAACAAAATTTATAATTAATAATTTAGGTTCAAAATTTGTTGAACCACCTATACTTGATTTAAGTTCAGTTTATGAAGATTCATTACCTAAAACACCAATTATATTTGTTTTATCACCTGGTGTTGATCCATCAGCTAATTTATCAGCTTTAGCAGAAAAAATGGATTTTAGAAAAAATTTTCTACCATTATCACTTGGTCAAGGGCAAGCACCAATAGCTACACAAAATATTGCTGAAGGTATTCGTGTGGTAAGTTAATTATGGAATCTATATTTCGATTAATTTATCATTTTATATTTCAAAGATAGATAAACATTCGAATATGTTATTTTTATTTTTTTGTTTTGTTTCAGGGTCGATGGGTATTTCTTGCAAATTGTCATTTATCATTATCATGGATGCCTGATTTAGAAAAAATTGTTGAAAATCTTTCAATTGAAAAAGTACATCCACTATTTCGTTTATGGTTATCATCATCTCCATCACCACAATTTCCTATATCAATACTTCAATCTGGTATAAAAATAACAACAGAACCACCTAAAGGTATTAAAGCAAATATGAAACGTTTATATGCATTAATTGATGAACAAGATTTTGCGGAAAAAAATCGTCAAACACGTCCAGAAAAATATAAACGTTTATTATTTTGTCTTTGTTTTTTTCATTCATTATTATTAGAACGTAAAAAATTTCTTCAACTTGGTTTTAATATTAATTATTCATTTAATGATTCTGATTTTGAAACATCAAATTTAATTATGGGTAATCTATTACGTGATCAAGATATGACACCATGGAAAGCAATGAAATTTATTATATCAAAAATAAATTATGGTGGTCATGTTACAGATACACGTGATATGCGTGTATTAAATACATATATTGAAGATTTATTTAAAGAAGAAGTTATTGATCCACAAGTACAATATTATAAATTAACAAAATTACCTAATTATTATATACCACGTGATGGATCATTAAATGAATATAAAAATGCTGTTGCAACTGTTTTACCAAATTCTGATAATCCCGAAGCATTTGGACAACATACAAATGCTGAAGTTGCATCACAAATTCGTGAAGCACGAATGTTATTTGAAACATTATTATCATTACAACCACAAGTTGTTGCTGTACAAGGTAAAAAAACAACTGAAGAAGAAGTTATGGAAATGTCAACACGTGTATTAGAACAATTACCGGAAAAAATTGATTATCAATCAACAGTTAAAATTTTATCTGAAGATCATTCACCATTAAAAGTTGTTTTATTACAAGAAATTGAACGTTATAATTTATTATTAGATATTATAAGACAATCATTAATATCATTACAAAAAGGTATTAAAGGTCTTGTTGTTATGTCATCAGATTTAGAAGAAATTTTTCGATGTATACTTGATGTACGTGTACCAACACAATGGCAAAAAATGTATCCATCATTAAAACCATTAGCAGCATGGACACGTGATCTTGTACAACGTGTTGATCAATTAGCCAAATGGGCTGAAAGTGCTCATGCACCAGCCATTTTTTGGATGTCTGGTTTTAGTTTTCCAACTGGTTTTCTAACAGCTGTTATGCAAACAACAGCACGTGGAACAAAAATTAGTATTGATCGTTTAATATGGGATTTTGAAGTGATGAAAGTTGAAGATAATTATTTACAAACACCTAAAGATGGTGTTTATGTAAAAGGTTTATTTTTAGAAGGTGCAGGATGGGATAAAAAAAATGCATGTTTAATTGAAGCTGAACCTATGCAATTAGAAGTATCAATGCCAACAATTTTATTTCGACCTACAGAAAACAAGAAAAAAACTTTAGCGACTGAAGAAGATCGTGAAAGAAAAACAGGTATGAGAAATTTTTTTTTTTTGTTTGTGAATTTTGAAAAATAAGATAATTTATAATGATTTTATTTTTAGATGTATATTCATGTCCAGTTTATTATTTTCCAAATCGTGCTGGTGGTTTTGGTCATCCATCATTTGTTGTTGAAGTTAATCTTAAAACACCACATTTTCCAAATAACCATTGGGTAAAACGTGGTGCAGCATTACTAATGAGTTTAGATAGATAAACTATATGACTGATCAGAGAGTAAATTGATATGTAAAGTTGTTTTTTTTTTGCTTTTATTGTTTTTATACTTTCACATATATATCTTTTATTCTACAATATAAATACACATTTGATAATACATTTATAAAGTATTTCAATGATTATGATAAAATCTTTTTTATCAGTTTCGGAATATATTAATTGACGATTACAAGATCAAGTAACAAGTCTACTATGTAATAACTTGTTCTCAGATGCTTTTCTTTAATTTGATAACGAATAAAATATTTATCCTTTATTATTAACCCACATTGCGATAATCGATCGAAAACTGTCGGTTCACAGCGGTTAACTGGATGTTTCATCACTTTATTAACCACGATTCTTCTGCTTAAATTTTTTTATGCTTAAAAAATGATAGATCATAATCGAAATCAGCCGTCACACTAATTGTGAACATGCTTAAATCACTTGAACTAGATATAAGTAAAGTTAGGGTGTATATGGGTGTCTTTTCTACTAATGCCCACACCCAAAGAGCTCGCCGAGCTGAATTTCTCAGGCAATGGGACAAGTCGTTTTTGAAAAAACTTGATCCAAATACTTCGAAATGATGCAAATAATAAGAATGAATATCAAGTGGAAACTAAGAATAAATACCATTTTATACGCTTCATGTGTATCAATAGGACTTGTATAGATAAATAACTATAAAATGATGAATTATATACAGTTTCATTTTTCTTTGTCTTATTATTATTATAATTTTTCATTATGATTTTTTATCATATGTATATATGATTTAACATTTTGTAGTTAAATGTCTTTTATATTGTTGTGTTGAAAATTTCTACGAATTTCAATTTTTTCACTCGATATTACTATTGAGGATGTCTATTTATTGTACCACTAGAAAGTGTTTATAAAGAATAGTAATGAATAGAAGATAGAGAGTTGTTGTTGGATAAGTTTACATATAATATCATTGCATATTGATAAAGATCGAAATTTATTTATAATCAATCGCAAAAAAGTGTTTCACATGATTATTGATGGATGTCATGCACGAAAACGTAGTGTCATAAGGCTTGCCATGATTTCTGTTATTTAACAGAAATCAGGTGAGTTCGAATACCAATGAAAAAAAGTATCAACAAATAGAAATAGTACTGCACAAATACATTTTTCTCGTGAGTGCTTACTATGAATCGTTTTGCTCTTAATGTAAATAAACACTCTTTTTAAGCAAATATTTGTGTGACTAAAGTATACAAATAAAAAGTGTTGAGGATATCTATAAAAAAGCAGAACATAGTCCGCGAAAGGAAAAGAAATCGAAGTAAATTAGACATCAATCAAAACTTGATCCTCAATTAAAATTTCGACTACGTAAATTTACTTCACACTCGATTGATTTCGCTGTTACCAAGAAAAAAGGAAGTATTAGTAATGACCTCGGAATCTTCAATCAAACAAACAGTGCCAAACTTTCCTAATTTCAGTTCTGATCAACAATACCAACACCCATTGACCAATCCTGTTCACGTCCCAAGTGAAAAAATTCACCATTACCTACTATGGTCGATTATCAATATCTTTTTCCGTTGGATGTTAGTTGGTATCATAGCCTTGCTATGCTCCATGCGTGTTCGTAGTTATCTTCAATAAGGCGATTTTGTTGACGCAAAAAAGTATAGTACCTGGGCACTTGTAATCAATATCATCGGCACCCTTTTTGGTCTTGGAGTCTAGGCTGTTATCATTTACTCTATTATTCAGTGGAAAGAATATCATACAACGAGTTCGAGTTATTATGGATAGTGATATATCAAAAGTTCTCCAATCTAAATTTGAGACATTTTCATTTGAGCTCATTCTGATTGAAATTACCTACATTGAAAAATATAAAAGATATTATCAATAAAGAAATGGAAGACATAAAAGAGATTATAAGATAACAAGGAAGAATGATAAAGGATAACAGAGATGGATGTTATTTGAATTTCATATCTTAAGTAGAATGTTCTTCTTTATTGTTTTCGCAGAAGAAAATTAAATTAGAAAAACATTTATTATCTTTACATAAATAACAATAAGTTAGTTATTTTAGTTGACCATTTGTTTCTTTTTTCTGTTAAAACTTAATATAACATATTGATTTCATGAAAGAAAAAAATAATGTTTTCATAATTGTTTCTTAAATATTAACTGTGAATTAAGAAAAAAAAATCAAATTCATAATAAATTAAAAATAAATCTTTGTATATTTTGTTTTATTTTCTTATTTTTAATATTAGATAAATTCAAAATCAACAATAATATTTTACATATTTGTTTTTCAAAATATACAAACAATTATGCTCTTATTGACTTAACCTAGATATTTGTTTTTTTTTGGTCATAATTCTATTATGAAATAGACGAATATTTATCAATCCATTTCACTGTTATCCAAGTGACTAGAGGATATTCATATGTATTTGTTACACGAGCTAATTGATCAATATTATTAAGTCCATCAATATCTTGTCTTAAAGTAGCATCAAATAAAAGTTTAAAACGATTTTCATTTCGTATTTGAGTTGAATGTGAACCAGCATAATAATAACCAGTTGTTGGTCGTTGAACACAAATATCTTTGGATAAAAATCTTAAACCCATATCATCGTCTTCTCCACCCCAATTAAAATATCTATTTGAATAACCATTTAATAAAATAAAAGTTTCTGGTCGAATTGTTAATACACCACCAACAAGAAAAGAATAGATTGTTGTATATGAACCATTTATTTTAAAACGTACATTAGCTGACATATGAAGGGGATGATTAGTTAATGTTAAACATGAATATAAATTTTGATCATTTTCTGGAATAAGATCAACATCTAAACAAAAAAAAAACCAGTCAAATGTGATTGACTGTTTTTTGAATAACTTTTGATAAAAATATCATAGAGATCTGTGATTTTCACCATTTAAGAGAGAAGATCTAGAGAGCTCTAGATATATATCAAAATTCGATTGACCAGCAGTTGAACAATTAGGTAAGTTCTTGATGGAGATTTTTGAAAACGATATTCTAAAATTATTTCCTTTTCGATTGAGACTCTTAATAGAACTAATCGATAGAAAAAAATTTTCCCTTTTGCTCTACAAGCAAGACCGACATTCCTAGCTTACTTCGATTAAGTGTTATAAGATTTTTTCTGAGACACTCCATTTTCAGCCAACTGACCTATGATCATTCAGAAGAGCAGTTCATATTTTCAAAATGTCGATTCTTTCGTTATGTATCGAGTCTGATTGTGGAATTTCAGAAATTGGGAGTCTCACAAAAAGTCTTATAACTTTCGAATGGAACAAGCTAGGAATGTTGGTCTTGTGTAGATCAAAAGAGAAAACTGGTTTTTTTTCTATTGATTAATCCTATTGAAAGTCTAAATCGAAATGGAAATAGCTTTAGAATATTGTTTCTCAAAAATCTTCACCAAGAACTCATTTGATTTATCAACTGCTGACTAATTGAATTTCGATATACTTCAATGACCTTGAGTTTTTTCTCTCTCTTGAATAGTGAAAACCACATGTCTCTATGATATTCCTATAGTACATTATATTTTCAAAATGAATACTAGAAAAATTAATATTTAATTACCATGAAAAATAACACATGTTGGTTTATATATTTTCATAATATGATAAAATCCAATATTATACAATCGACCTTTATTAAATGCACCTGATGTTTGTTGTTCAATAATAAATATTTTATAATTAAAAATTTTTTGTCGTTGTAAAAATGGTAATAAATTATATAATAAATTTTGTAAATTTTTTTCACGATTACGATATGAAATAATAATTGCAATTGTTTCATTTTCAAATATTGAACATGTATTGAATGTTTTCCATAATTTAACATATTTTAATGTTAATGATGAACGTATTTGAAAATCATTTGTTGGATTAAGATTAATTTTTAAACTTCCATTTAAATTTATTTTACAAATTGTTGATATTTGATGAATTAAATTAGTTCGATTAAGTATACCACTATTACCGGTACATACTACTTGATAATCATATAAACGATTAATAGATACAGGTACAAGAACTTTTTGTTTATGTAATAAATTCAAAGACTTTTTATACGAAATAGAATCATCAAATTGTTGAGTATTTTGATGAATTGATATATGAATATTATAAATTATGAATAGAAATATAAATATAGACAAAATAAATATAGATAAAAACCGATATTTTTTACTACTAGTCAATATACGTGGACAATAATATGTTAGATAACGTTGTATAGTCATTAATTATATATTTGTGAATTAATCTGATTCAATTTTATTTCATTCTCAAAGATATAATCAGTGTGAATCTATATTTCTTTCTGAAATAAAAGAAAGAACAAAGTTTATGATGAGAATGATCATATGACAAATATGTCTACTACGTATATCGCAAAACAAAACTATTCAAATATTAATGGACCATATTGGATATTGTATTCAAGTATAGGATTAGTATTTGGATAGGCATGAATCAAATTTCTATTGAAGATTAAAAAAAAACGGTCATCTGTCTCAATCGTATTTTAACTTTTTCATTCTCCAGACTATGATTAATACGGGAATCTCGCCAACTGACACACTCTATCTAAGCTCATGACTACGAATTATAGTTTAGATTAAAAACTTAAAAGGTTTCGTGCCCTTTGACCTTACTTCTTGAGTTATAATCATTTTACTGTATTCTCAGCACATTGTAAGGTATTACGTAAATAACCTTAGTAAAAAGTTTCCATCAGAAGTTTTTCCTGATAATAGATCATATTGTACTTATTATATTCGCAAATTTTCAGCTAAAACTGGCAAGATTTTCTTAGGATGTGAAGCACCTAGAAAATGGACTATTTTAGGAGATTTTGTGCGAAAGGAATACTTTTGTTTTTGCAAATATGTTATCTCGGAAGAGAAGTCTTCGTTTGAGTTGAAACTTTTGAGACATGATAAATACTATGAGTTCTGTTATTGGGGAAAATGTCAGACGAAAACTTTTTAGTGCAATTGTTTTCGTAATATACTACAATACATTGAAAATTTAGTAAATTGGTCATAACTCATAAAGAAAAGCTGAACAGCACGAACCCTTCTCAGTTTTTCATCTATACTAGGAATCCTATTTATGAGCGAAAATCAGAATCATATCTTAAAAAAATATAACTAATTAAATTTGACAAAAAAAAACAAAACGCTTCGACACTTTCAAATGGCGAGAAATCTCATTGTTGACGAATCGCTCTTTTTTTTTTTCTTTTATTACTCTCCGATGTGTCCATGAAGATAGTAGAATAAAGAAATGATGCATTCGCTCGTATTATGCAAGAACAAGAACCATATCAAATATGAACGACGCTGAAAACTCGTTTGCTTTATTTTTATATACATTAAAATCTGATATGTTTATGAAAAAAGCAAACAAAGCGTTTTAGTTCAACATAATTGGCCAACTATAACGTCAATTATAATCTTACTGCAGTTTGAAGTAATGCATGTTACATGAGAAAAAAATGTAGTTTTACAAAAAGTCAATATAAGATAATGACACTTTTCTTCACAAATAAAAGCTGAAACAGGAATAGAATTTCTGAAGGTATTATGGAAATGCGAAGAAAAAAAAATTTATAGAAATAAAAAAAAAAATCTTTCCCGCACAACAACACTAGTAGTATAGTATAGTATATGCTTATAGAGATTTTTCTTTCTTTCTATTTAGATTATTGTCAAGCAACCGGCAGAAGATTAAAAACGATGAATGACTCATACCACGAGAC
Organism: Rotaria sordida; assembly: GCA_905250125.1. Classification (NCBI taxonomy): domain Eukaryota; kingdom Metazoa; phylum Rotifera; class Eurotatoria; order Philodinida; family Philodinidae; genus Rotaria; species Rotaria sordida. The sequence continues at coordinate 38,443 of CAJNOL010000946.1, read as the reverse complement.
TAATTCAACTTGCTTTGATAAAGAGAAAAAAAAACACATAAAAAGAATAGTAATATAGATTTATAATATCAAAAATTCTATTTCAAAATTTCTGATTTAATGAATACAGTTTAAGGAGGCATCCTTAACAAAAAAATTGTTTTTTTCAACCATTCAATCTTAATGAAATTTCTAGAAGATTTGTATCTCGAGTTAAGAAGTTCACATTTAAAACTTCAGCTCGATACATTGAGTTTTTGAAGAGTTAGCTTAAGATTAAGAGTCAAAATATAGGTGTTAAAGCATTCTGAATATCGCCGCCATTTCAAATGCTAGAAAGTTCGGATTAGTTTTAAAATGTAGTCAAAATATTGCACTACTACTTAGCAGACTCCAATTTTTCTTAGTTTGTTTTTATCGAAAGTTTTCTTGATAAAATAGAGAAAAATTACGGGGTGTAGGGTCTAGAACGATTAGTTTTTAAGTAAGGACTAATGGGAAAATTGAAAATTTCGGCTGTGTTAAGTTGTACAGCTGATTTTTGATACCAAGAATCCAGCTTTGTAGCGTTTAAACTGGCGGTGAAATCTGAGACACACGAAAACCCTAAAATGAAAAACCTACTTGTGAGAAAAACGCAAAATTAGTTTCAACACTGAAAAAATCTTAATACAGAGTGATAAATCAAGCTGCGTTGAAAGGAAGAAAAAGATACATTTCACTTGTAGAAAAAAAAAAGAATGGATGACAAATTGATAAAGTATGTGAGTTGTATAATACTAATTGAAAAAATACAACGAGAAATAGAGCCTTAAAAAGAACCGTGATATTACGAAAATCTCGAAATGATGTTAAAATTAAAGTATCCGTAGATAAAAGATATATTTCTTTAGTTAGACCTTAAATTTATTTATTGTCGAGCATTACTAATTAATCAATAATATTTAGAGAAATCTAATAAAACAAAAAACCTTCTATCAAATTGAATTATTAGTATTTTTTTATTTATATTTATTTCAAATTCTCTTAAAGTCTTATTCAATTAGCTATCATGATATATCACTATACTATTACACTATTTTTATTAATCATCTTTTTTTCTTCCTCTACTTCTCAATATGAATTTTTAATTGATGAAATTATGCATATCATTAGATTGATACGGTTTGCATAGAATTGACACAAGAAGTATCTATTAAAAATATATGTTTAAATTAACTTACTATTATTACATTTTATTTTTTTGATATATTTCTTCAATTATTTAATAGTAGTATCCTCTAGAAGAGAGAAATCGCATACACTTATAAAAGAAATATTATTCTTTTTTCTTTCTTCTTCACAACAGTTGCTAACAAAACTGAAAAACAAATAGAGATGCTGGCTTGTAATATTACTCTTTTTTTCTATTCTATTTGATACCCTACGTGTAGAAATGTAAATTGATGCATTGATTGGCCGCGATGGTGATGACTAACAGTTTGTCGATGATTCGTTAGAATTTTCTTAGCTATGACCAATTTTGAAATTGAAGAGATAGAAATTGATGATGGAGAACGTATTAATAAATTTCAATAGAAATTGCATGTTTTCTCAGAAAAATTACTTTTTTTTTTGAAAAATTTTATTGAATTTTTTTATTTATTCAACATTTCTGCAATGAACAGCGAATGTGAATATACGAAGCTAAACTACGAAAAAAGACTACATAAAATTGTTTATTCATACTATAATACTTCGTTTTTATGCAATAAATGTCGTTGTCTCGTTTTCCTCTTTCATCAACAAATACGTACATTATCATTGATTACTTTTTTCTAATTCTAATTCTGTCTTCACTGATTCTTCTTAATCATCAATTTCTGTTATCGTCTACTTGCCAACTACTTACTGCTGATAGAGGTGTGACTGCAGGAAGAACAAGCACATAAACTGGCACCCATACCCTTCTATAAATAATATTCGTGTAAAGTAATCAATACTCTTTTTGCCGGTTTTTTTTGTTTTACTTTTATCTAGGATCCATGCAGAGACCATTCTGATAAACCAGAAATAGTTCAAGAAATAATGATATTTCTATTATTTAACTGTAAACATTCTAAAGGAGTCTTAAGCAAAAAAAAATGGAATAAACACAAAATCAATTGCGGTCCTATCCCTGTCAAAAATTTTATTTTCGTTTCAGAACAGTCAGTCTAGATGGAAATTTCAGAGAATATGGGCCCGAGCCTATAGAGCTTTCAGTAAAAATATCAGCTCAAAATATTGAGTTGTTCTAGAGTTATTCCTATATTAAGAGTTAAAAAATAGGTCTCCTATTCAATTGAAAACCTTTCTGAACTTCCTAGCATGTAAAATGTCTGAGAAATATGGTATGCACAAATAGAAAAAACCTCATTTTGAGAAAAATGCTAAGCAAAGTTTGCTATTGAAAATCAATGTTTCTGTTTAGTAAATAAGAAAACGAGAACGACGTACGAGACAGAACAGATAAGAATAATTCGCATATAGCCGAGTGGCTAAAGAACGTGAAATAACACGATGCTGCTTCGAATCCAGTGCGAAGCAATAATTCTTTTCTGTTCTGTACATGTTTCTCCATTGAATTTTATTAAAATATTTTTGGCTCATGATCAGAATTATCCTTCGGAGATCTCGACATGAGCGGTGGTAATGGACCACACTGAATCCGAATATGCTATTTTTATTCACCGAGAACATGATCCTTTTTCATCAAATTTTATGCATATGGTAGACAGCAAACGGATTAATTCAGCTTGAAAAAATGAAGCTCCTTCTACTTGATTGGATTAAGTATCATACACTTGTACGATTTTCAAGGAAAAGAAATAAAAAACCAAGATTTTTGAATATGAATTAAGCAAAAGAACGCTTCAGATGACAGAAAATATTTTAGTCGTCTAATAAATTGTTCAATTTCAAAACGAATTTTAATACTCAGAATTTATAGAATTTTTATTATGTAATTAAATCTTTAAATAATCTTTTAATTATGAATTATCATCGTGAAGAATGTTATACACTCTTCTCAATATATGTACATGAAGTTTTTCTTTTCGTTCTGTCGTAAGTGTCGTATCGAAGTTACACCGGTCGACGAAGTTATAACTTCGTCGTCTCATATTCACGAAGTTACAACTTCGTCGTATAAATGTGACGAAGTTATAACTTCGACGCTCATAGTTATCGAAGTTACAACTTCGACCGAGAAACTTGTCGAAATAATTTTTAATTCACTTATCAATAAATAATTTATTACACTGAGCACTTTACTGTTGAATACATGATCAAAAAATAAAATTTTTACTAATAAATGTTCATTTATTCCACAATATTATAAAAAAAATGAATATTTATTAATAAAAATTTTATTTTTTAATCATATATTCAACAGTAAAATACTTAGTTTAATAAATTACTTATTGATAAGTGAATTAAAAATAACTTCGACAAGTTTCTCTGTCGAAGTTGTAACTTCGATAACTGTGAGCGTCGAAGTTATAACTTCGTCGCGTTTATACGACGAAGTTGTAACTTCGTCGACCGGTGTAACTTCGATACGACATATATATACGTCATCGTGAATGACTGAACGAAAGAAGAAACTAAAGAAAGAACAAAAAAGCTCTTCTTGCAGGAAATTTTGTTTGAAAAAATTTTGCTTGGGACTACACTATACCCCGCACTCATACTCCAGGGTAATACTCAGTTTTTTGCACTCTTTGCAACGATACCAATCTTACGTGTTAGACTTTTAGAAATTTTTTTTCGACCGTTTGATATGCACGGTCGAGGAAACACATCAATCGTCCTCCTCTATCATGTATTATCGACTATGGCAGATCAAACGAAGACTTGTTCATACTTGTAGAAGATCTAAAAAAATCTGAATCTAGAAGACAAAATAAAACATAGGAGGTGTGAATGTGTAAGTGAAGGTATGTATGTCACCCATTAAACAATCAATCTTATTCAATCATACCTACACCAGCTGCTTAAATAGACAAAAAAAATGAGAAGAAGAAAGAATGATTAAGAACGTGAAAGAATGAAATCAAAGAAAGAGCAGAGAACGCATCCTAATGCCAGAAGACGTATCTTCTAGCATGCATAATACTTTCAAACCAAGTACATAATTAAATACACACTTGTAGAAAAACATGTACATAATTAAATATACACTCGAAGAAAAACAAATACAGGACACAATTTCACTTGTTCGAATGGTTGAAGCGTTTGACACTTCACACATTTTTGCTTGATTCTCCACTATGAGAAACTTTAGAAAAAGTTTAAAAGTCTATAATAACTAGCATTTTCAAAAAAACCCTCATTTTTCCTGATTCCAGCATCATCGGTAAATCCTGTGTAAAATCGTGAAAAAGCATCAAAGTTTCGATAAATAATACTTTTTTAGGAAAGTAAATAGCAAGGGCTATACGATCACATAAAAATCTCACGAGTGATGGTTTTTGATGAAAATGGCGATTTTCGTCAGGCGAAGAGGAGCTTAACATGAATTTTACTTATCGGCTCAACTTTTCATTCTTGTCTCATGATCTATTTTTACAAAGAGAGAGAGGAAAATAGAACATTCATACTACTACAAGTTGCTTAAATATGCTACAATTGTAAATATAGAAAATTTGCATAAATATTGAACTGCTTGAACATATCAAAGATGATTGAATGACATTGACTAATGTCACGAAAATACTAATTATATTTAGTATTCTTGGAACATATCTTGAATAAAAAAAATTTCTTTCAATGTTTTAGATGCACAGCATTCAAATGAATCTTATTGGGCTCCATGCACATCCCAAATGGTTAATAATCTTTCAAATATATGTTCGTTGACCTATTAAAATGCAAAGATAATGATTCTATTTAATTGACTGAGATATCAACGTATACTCCAACTATTCAAAGATCATATCTACATGGACAAGATTCGATGATATATTCTCTTTTCGTAACGTTAAAAGCAATCTCGCTGGAGTTCGAACAGATGCCAGTTAATCGGATGAGAGTGAAATCTGAAGATTCATAAGAAGACAATAAACACAAAATCAAAAAAAATAATATGGTTACAAAGTAAATATCATAATTATAAGAATAGAAATTGTCGTTATCATCATGCTTTTATTCTTTTTTTTTAATACTAGCAACGATGAATAATAAAGCTAATGAAAATAAATAAAAAAATCAAATCCTTTGATATATTTTGTTTCAATACTGACTTTTCTTTTTCTTTCGAAATTAAACTTTTCTTTGTTTGAAAAGGATATAGAACTCTTTTTTCACGTATATTGATTTTTAGTAAGATATATATCAATTTGTGTACACACTATTTATGTATATGTCGTATCGAAGTTACTTTAATCGAACTAAATACCAAATCAATTCCAGTAATTGATGATATTAAAAAACAATGTATAAAATTATAATTCATTTTTCATTTTCAAATCCTTTATTATATCATTGCTTGTGAATGAACATAGAAGAAATTAATAAGAAAATTCAAATATTACTTTTTGTTCATACTTTATATGATTATAGTTCTATTCTGACAGCAGTAAGATCTGTAACTGAATATAGACAAGATGGTCGCGATCCTGTCGGGATCAGGATCAGGATTAACATTTTTTTATTGGGAGTGATATCTTTTATGGTCGTGTAAAATTTGCGTCAAATGTCATATTCTCATAACTCATGTATTCCAAAAGTTTATGCGAAAATTATCAAGTAACGATCCCTTCAATATTTGCTGTTACAATTTTGATAGCAAATTTAATTCCAGTTTTTTTCGTAAACAACAGAGTTGTCGAAGACATGAACATACAGAATAGACGAAATATTAGTGAATTAAAAACTGTGATGAATCTTCAAAAGAAAGGATGTTAGAGATCATACGAGTAGTGCAAGATGTCTCGAGTTCATTGTCATTACTAGAAAATAATATCGAATTTTTCTCTAGTACATGTATTACTAGATGTGAAACTAGAACCAAGGGTTTTTCGGACCAGGACCAGGACTAAAAACAATTGGTCACTCTCATCACTATCTGTAACTAATGCGAGAGATCTCAAGAATATTATGCTCTGATTTTAACAGCACAAAGTCATACAATTAGAACATCTCTCAGAATATATTTTATTCAGAGATGTTTTCAATGTTTTGCTGTAAATCTTGGTTTTTATTTTGTCATAAAATGCATGAGTAAAAGTGAAGATAAATGAAGCGTCTAGCTGCAAGAAAAAACAAAGGCAAGATTATGGCGAAAAATCTAGTTCAGGATATAGAATGAGGACTCCAGACTGTAGTTTTCTTTTAGTACAGTTAAAATATATTATACACTGCAAAAGATAGATCTGAGTGTTTCAATATAGATAACAAATCTCAAAAACTAAATCCTTATAATATTTCGCCGATCGTATTCCAAGATTAGAAATTGCTCTTACTGCTTTATCTATTACTTTTCTTATAAGTTTTGTCTGATATATGTTCTTCTTTGAGATTAGTTTCACTGCTAGAATTTATATTGAACTGATACATAGATAATACTGGAATGTGATATTCAAAGATCCAGTTAAATGCTATACGAGAGAAAGGAAGGGAGATAAATGCCACATGAGAAGATACAGAAAACAGAAGCATGAAAAAGAAAAATTACAATTAGATTAGTGGCACAATTTCACTACATAGAAAAAGAAGACAGGAAAAGGTTATATACGAAGAACAAAGAGCATACGTCAGAAATATTTTTCTAATGATTTTGAGTCTTTCATTAATATAGCCATCTCAATCTAGTTTAATAGAAATATTTATTCTTAAATATTTAAATTTTTTAACGAAATCTACATTTCGAGATTTGTAGTATTATCGCGGATATGGTAAGGAAGCTATGTTATGAAATAGTAGTACTTTCGTCTTTGATATATTAACTGATAAAATCATATTATCAAAGAATTTTTCCAGTTCTTTCAAAATCAATATTGCTCTCTCTTTGAGTTCCATGACGCTGTCGAAAAATGTCTTCTTGAGTGAACCAGCTAGAACGATAGCGATATCGTCCGCAAATAGGTGATGTGCAATACTGTTGCAGTATGATGGAAGAAAGTGAATATGCAAACAAAATAGTGTTGCTGATAATACTGAGCCTTGCGAAGCTCCTATCTTCATTTGAACTATTCGGAATCGTTCGTCTCCATGGGATGCACAGAAGGCTCGATCTTTTAATCAATTAAATATCCCTTTTAGAAGAGGATTTCTAATAAGAGCAAGAGTCCACATATGATCAAATGTTGAAAGAAAATCAGCAAATATAATCGATGCTGGTCTATTATTAGCAGCAACTATCAATCTTATGTCTTCAATCAATGACATAATTCGAGTTTATAATCTTTTACCAGGAGAAAATCGAGACTGTTCATCCGAAAATATATTGTTAGTTTTACACCACAATAGTAAACGATTATGAACAATGCGTTCAAAATATTTCTCAATATTGGCGAGTAATGATATGGGTCTTAGTTGATTAGCAGCAAGCTATATACCCTCGTCAGGAATATATACTATTTTAGCATGTTTTACGGTAGAAAAAAAATCAGTCTCATCGGAATGTTTATTGAAAAGTACAGTTAATATATTCATATAAACCTCAGGTAGCTTTTCCAAAAGAAAAACTGAGGCATCAAAACTATCTGTCGACTTTCGAGAGAATTTTCTCCTTTCATTGATTACTTCATTTATTGAAATTGTCTCGAAGGACATATTGAAGAAAGAGACAATATTTTCATAAACAGAAACACACCTTTGTTGCACGACATTGTTCTCATCTGAAGTTGTTTCAGCAAAATATTTCTCATGATTATTAGCTAAAATATCAACAATAGCTGTAGGATCTTTTATTTTTTCGGAATCAACTGTTAGACCACGAACTGGAGAAGAAAAATACTGATAGATAAGATGTGGAAGAAAAAAAGTAAACATATTTCAATTTATTGATCTGAAAACTATCGATTTAAAGACAGATAGAGGAAACTGCATTAGGATTGGAAAGTGATTGTATATTCCTTCTTCCATTACTTTTGTGTTTCAGCCATTGACATTATGTATTACTCCAAAATCAATTATAGCGTTGAATCTACAGGAAGTTGATTTATCAGGTACTATCATTTCATTTCCTATTTGTTCTAACCATGAAGCAAGTTGATTACCACTCCCATTGTTTCCTTCACATCCCCAGTCAATGTGTTTTGCATTAAAATCATCGAATATAAAAAACGGCTTATTTATACATTTTATGAAAATATGAAAAGGAAGAGTCGATTCGGGAGAAACATAAACAACACTAATCAGAGTTGGATCAGGACTAATTTCAATTTCTATTAAGAGGAAGTTCTTATCTCTTGTTAATTCTTTAAATTTAATCGATTGCTGAATTAAGATAGCAACTTCCCCAAATGAGTTTGTTCATTCTTCGACTATAAGCTGATAATTTCGAAAATCTGATGTCTTATTTATTACGACTTCATTAATTTCACTTACAATACCAATCGGAGAAGCGTAGTTTGTAATAATAGCATCGATATTGACAATACGACTGTTTAAAGAATTTACATTATAAAGTAAAAAAATAAAAGATTAAATTCACTACCTTTGGATTTGTTTTTAGACCATTTATTTAAATAAGTCTGTCATACATAACGTTGTATTTCATTGATGAATGATTTGCCATACTTCATGTTTCTTCTTTTGTGCTCTAGTAAATGAGTCAATTATTTCATCATTAATATACGGCGAGAAATAACGAAAAATGACATCCGATGCAAAAATAATGGCGCAAAATGTCGATTCCTATTTCTCTTCGATAAAACGATGCTAAAAGAGAACTTTCTTTATCAAACCATAAAGCTTTTTCTCCTCTTTCGAATTGTATATAATTTATTGCCTAGTAAATATTTGAGCAATAAAAAAACTTTATTTGAATAATTTTATATTCTTAAATATACAATAATTAATTCATTAAGTAGCAGTAATAATTTCATACTTTAGCAATAAAACAAAGAAAAACTACATTATTTTCTATGAATTAAAGAAATAAAAAAATTATTTACAATTGAAAAAAAAAAGAAAAATGAAGAAACAGTATATTATTATGTGAATAAACCTTTTTTTTGCTTTAGATGGTTTGCCTCTTTTTCTTTTTATATTTTATTTTGTAAAATTGAAAGAATACGTATTTGATGAACTACGAAAAAACCAAACACCCTAGAAAGAAAATATGACGAAGAAGGACATATACCTAAACAACATCAAGAGAAGAGAAATATTCAAGTGAGGAAAAGGAAAGAAGAGAGAAAGAAAACAAAAGATATATGCATATATCGGAGTTGTATTTTAAAATTCGGTCTCCTTTTAAAGGCGACTAGTTGAATTCAAAAGGTAATTAGTTGATTTTGAAATATTTTAAAGTCAACTCCGACATATATGTGTCATACTGGTTATCTGCACGATATCGTAGAAGAGAAGAAGGAAAACAAAACATATATAAGCGAGTCACACTATAACACTCTTTTTATATAAAATTTACCTTTAACTTAAATAAATTATCGCTCATTCCATATAATTATTGCTAAATTTCATTACTGCTCATTTAATGTTTTTTATTGCTAAATTTCATTATTGCTCATGTAAATTATTTTATTGCTCAATTAAATATAAGTCAATATTTTTTGTTTTTTTCTGAGCAGAAAATATTCAAAAACTGAGTCGATATCACTGTTAGTGAACTTCAAAACACGTTTTTTTGATCATGATCGACCCTTTTTCAATATTCTACATACATCACTGCGAAGTCTTGTAATTTCCTCAAATTTAAGTCCTACAACTCGTTACCATACTTGATTGCGCATGTTGTAGGTAAGAACATTTATCATCACGGTAAATGCTGGAGTAGCATCTGCTTCAGATTTCTTTGGATATTTACTATCACCACTCAAGCATGGAACACATCATTTGCTCTAACTTAATTCACCCATAATGTTTACAAGTAATAGAAAATTCGGTATATTTTTCATTATCAAAGCGATTCAAAGACGTCAAATCTTCTGATATGGCAGTAAAAATTGAGATTTTTTAATTTTTTATGAATATTTTCCGATTTTCTCTTTTTTTTGACTTTTGGAATTTTTTCTAGGTTCAAGCTTTTTTGAGTGTTTGACTGAAATTAGAGTATGACTATTTGTTATGTGTACATTAGGAGGTGTTGGCAGATTTTTCGATATTTCTGATGAAATAGGGATGGGTTTAGAAAGTGTTCGAGGGAGGGGGGATTGTCTTTCGAATAAAACACTGTTCTCAGTTTCTTCTGGTAGGAGAAGTTTAAAATGAGCTTTCTTCTATTTGAGAATGTCGTTGGTAAATGATTATGATTTAGCTGTTTTTAAGAATGTTAATTCCATATCACACCGATTTGTCACAATTACTTTTTTCAGATGAGAGATTTCACTTAATCTCGAGTCTTTACCAGACATTGCTATATATCGAGTCAATTAGTAGATTACTAATTAAATTTTAATAAGTCACGTATCCACACATGTGTCAGCGTCTGTTAGAACTCTAGCGAAAAAGTCGTTCAAACAAGGATGTCATCCATGCAGTTTGTCACGATGTTGCGCTGCATGTGTGTGTAAACCACCGTAACGACGGGCACAAAAGGAAAAAACTTTTATCTTACAGCATATGAAAAAGAGGAGGAATACTTAATATGAGTCTGACTTTGGTAAGCGTTGCAGTTGTTTGTATATGTACTATTTTTCTTATAATTATAAAGTTAAAATACTGTTTAACTCAAAGCATAGTATTCTAAAGATCACTTTCGTTTATTATACACCTTAGTGTGATCATAATAGATCTATTATAATACAAAAAATACGAACAAAAAGTAATATTTGATTTTTCTTAATAAATAAGTTCTTCTATGTTTATTCGTAAAAAATGATATAAATGTTATTTAAAATGAAAAATTAACTAAAATTTTGTATATATATATATATGGCTTTTTATATCATTAATTAGTTGATATTTAGTTCAATTGAAGTATCTTCAACAGATTTTATTTGTCGAAGTTGTAATGACATATATAAATTTCATATATAGATGTGATTTGCGAATTATTCGCGCAGTATTATGAATGGATGACCTACAGATACATACATAACATTTCGATATTTTTTTTTTCTATGAAAGTCATGCGATTCATCTTTAAATGCCATGATAATAAAAATGAATAAAAGCATTTTCATTAGAATGAAGGAGATCCTATATGATCATGTTTGTTTTTATAGTCACACATTCACATACGTACTTGTATTTTGTTATATTTCAATTTTACTTTTCAAAATATGATAAATTTTATATTCTTTCAAAAGTATCATCAAAATATAGATCATTGTAAAAGAAACATATTTGTATTGAATTTTTGATTTTATACACAAGAAACAAGATAATTGCTATATGATATTTTTGACATTTTAATCCAAGCATTCAATTTTTTTGTTAATCTTGATAGATTCATAGAATATTACACTATGGAAGGTATAACAAAAATATAAATATACTCGATGATCTTATTTTGAAGTGACTTCCGATAAAAAAAGAATCTCATTTCCAGATTTAATTGTTTTCTTTGTTTGCATTGATTATATTCAATATGACAGAAGAGATATTGAAATGAAAAGTACACTTAACTTTAGTACAACAAAAGCGTGATGATAATGAATGCTCATTCGATTGTACATCAGTGCTTCTTTTGTTTTAAATATAATAACGCATTTTGTCAGTTCCCATCAAGAAAAACCAAGCGCACTACAATTAATTTTATAAATCATGGAGAAAGAAAAAAAAGAATATACGTAAAAATGGTAATGGAAAGGAATCGAAATGTTGTTTTCTTCATATGTCTTAAATAAATTTATACGTTTTATTTCTGATGGATAGATGAAACAACATCTATGATAAGTCAATATAGACTTATTTTAATTTGTTTTTCATATTAAAATTTTACACTAAATATTAAATAGATAGGCAAATAATAATGTCAGTTCGAAGCTGCCTATTTTTATTATCGTATCGTTTTCGTTATATAATAATTATAATTCTATCAGGTAGTTTTTTCTTTCTATTTAATTGGACTTCAACTTCTATATCTACTCGAACGTTTATCAAATCTTTCATTACAAATAATTTAACTATTCAACATTCATTAATAAATCAAACATTATCTCAACAGCAATTTCCATTTACTAATCGTACAATAAATATAAAAACTACTCGTATTGTTCGTTTAGCTGTTGTATCAGCTATTTATAACGATGATTATATTGAAGGTATCGAAGTTCTTGGTTATAGTCTTCGACGAATAAATATTCAAGCTGATCTAATTCTTTTCTATATTTCAAATCGATTAAATCAATTAACATTGAATCGATGTCGTAAAGCTGGTTGGTATTTATGGTCTGTTGAACGTATTAATCCACCACGATTTGCTATTATTTATCAACGTTTTCATGATCAATATACAAAATTACATATATGGTCTATGATTGGTTATGATCGGATATTATATCTTGATGCTGATACACTTGTTATACATGATATCAATGAATTATTGACTGGAACTATTTTTGAAGATAATCAGGATGGATTATTAGGTGCAGTAGAAGATGTTTGGCAAGGAGAAATAGGACCTAATTTTAATGCAGGTGTACTTCTTATTCGTCCAAATATGACTATTTTTAATGATATGCTTATAAAAATACATAATATGGCTGCTTATGGTTCTTATTGGGCAGAACAAGGATTTCTTAATTGGTATTTTAAAGGAAGGTAAATATTAGTTTTATACTAAGTTTATTGATTATGTCTTAGAAATGAAAATATTTGTTGAGAAAAATTAAAATAATATTCTTGTGGAATCCAAATCAAAATATGTGATATGAAAATTTTTTTTCTTACAGACATAGTTACTATAGCATCAGTTGTATATCATCTAATATCGATGATCAAAAGCCAATAAAAGAAACAAGAGATTGATTAAGTGCTATAGAGTTAAGTTTCAAATTAAAAAAAAAAACTAATTCTGAATTCAATTTTCTTCCATTTTATTCTTTGTTATTTTTTTTAGTACCGGACGTTTGCCATTGATCTATAATTTTAATAATGTTCTTGCTATTTATCATCATGATATTTATATACGATTACGAGATCGTATGAAAATAATTCATTATACAGCGTATAAACCATTTCATATTACGAAATCTAATCAATTATCTAATCCGGCATTAATTGAATTATGGAATATATGGCGTCAAATGCATGATGATATGCTCAATCAATCGTTTATTTCATAAAAACTCTACGATTACAGTTTCTTATTCTTGTCAGATAACATTTTTTATATCTATACAAATAAAATTTTTGCATTTCTAATCTGTAGATAATATGTTAAGATACGGACTATGATAAATTGATTTGTTTTAGTAGAGTCATTCATCTTAATGATGAATAAAAATGTTTAATATATTAATCATCGATATAAGCAAAATATTTTAGTTTAACTCATGTCTTGGATACTAGTAAATTGTGAGTACTAGAGATATGCGGGACCTGGACCTACAAGAAAAAAGTTGTCCTCTACAGAAACTAAAAATTATAGTTAAATATTCTGTGATTTTAAGCGATTTATCTTATAAATCATTAATCAGAATATAATTCAAAAGAGCTGATCCCAAAAAGTGCTAGTCTTCGACTAAATAAATCAAAAAAACGACTATTGAAGAATTTTTTAGATGTAATACGAAAAAATTCTAGAATAGTTTTCTCTATGCTGCAAGAATGTGGGTATTAGTCTAGGTGTCACCAACGAAAAGACACGCACCACTCCACCTATACTCTATTTTGATGAATATTCACTTAATAAAAATATTCTAATGCATGTCCTTTATAGAAGTAGCTCGCTAGCATCAATAAAAATGCTCTAATTCACGAAGAAAACCTACTTCTATGATCAATTTTAGGTGTGGATATGAGTCAGAATTGCCAGATGGAAGAGTTAAAAATCGGAAAACTTTTTTGTGAACAAATCTATGGTATACTTGTCTACTAAAGAAATATTTTATTCTGTTTCTATTCATTTATATATATTATCTTTAAATGTATGTCTCGATAAAGAAAAATAATAAAAACAATATACATATACAATCCAGTTCGTATGAACAATCGTAGAAAGTTATTTAGTGTAAAATGATTCTTTTTCCAAAACAAAATTCTAGCAAACTTTATAAAAAAGAGAAGTAAAAAGTAGACTACATACATCCATATATTTCAAAGCACTCATATGAAAGAAAAAATCGAAACAGTATCATGGTGTGAGTGTTGGAAGACAGGATTCACACCGGCACGCACATTCACGCTCATTCTGGTTTCAATAATATAACTAGATATCAAAGGAAATGGATGGAATGTATTAAGTACACTATGATGAATTTTTATTTAATAGGACAGTCTGATGCGCATGTTTCCACATAGAAATAGTTTTCGACATCAGTAAAAAAGTGTTTGATTTGTGAAAAAAAGAGCACTTTTATGATCAATATTTTGAAAAAAAAAAAATATCCAAAAAGTCGGGACAGGCTAATAAAAAATTCTCTATCGAACCCCGTTCGTTTACCGTTGCTAGTTGCAACTTTGCCTCACACCTACACTTCGCCCAATCTACCTCTGAATTGATCATTAGTCACTAGTAAATTGTCAATACCTAAAAATTGCTATTATTGATTCACAATCGATGCTTATTACATAAATCAATTCTGATTATATTTATCTATGTAACTCACATGCAAACATTCATTGAAATTTGATTTTAATCTTATTTGCATTGAGAAATTTGATCAGTCATCTACTGCCCTCTAGATATGACAAAATATAATGTTATTGCATAATCACAGAGCAATCAAAATCAAGCTACAAAAACAAAATTTTTTTCTATTCATAAAAAAAGATCTTTGGAAACCATGAGCGATTCAATAACTACTGTGGAAAAAAACTCAATTAAAAATAATGAAAATGAAAAAATAATGACTGATACATCAACCAGCAAAAAAAGATGTATTGAACTTGTTAATTCTTCGAATAGTACCAGATATTTTTCATTTAAAAGATGAATATTTATAGAATATTTTATTTTATTGTTTTTAGCTGAAACTGAAACGAAAAATACTGGAAAACGCACAAAAAATACAAATAAATCAGATACAAATACTAATGATAAAAATGATGAGTATGTATTATAATCATATCAAATTAAATATTTTCGAAATTCTTTATATAAGATCTATGTCTCAATCATATGATGATGATTTCGAGGAAGATACAGACGATATTAATAAAAGTATATCATCATTTTTTCGATGAAGATCATTATAATCTATTTATTTTTGTTACAAGATACATCCAATGATGAACCATCATCTCAATCGCATAAGTAAGTGAATAAGAAATAAAATAAATATTAAAACTTAATTCATATATTAAATAGTCCAGATTTTGAAAAATATTTTCTTATACAATGATTACTCTAGAAAAAAAATCAGTAGTATTAAATCTCAAAGTTGAATCCAATTATTGAAATACAAATAGAAACCATTATATATAAAGCTCAAAAAAATAGAGAAAAACATACATCAGCGATCGTATATTTGCAAGAAGTTGAATAAGTTATTTGTTATATCTCACTTCTCAAAACTCGAGATTAGTATGAGTACTTTTTTTTGACTAGATTAATATTCCATGAGCCTTCGTGTTGTCCTAGAGTACAAATAGACACTCTAAGTGACAGCTTTCCGTGTAGCACTTCATTAACATTTCGTGTTTTGTATTCTCTAATCTTTAGTCTTTTATGGATGTGTAATATTATTATCATAAATGGACAACAATGAAGAGCTAACTGTATTTCGATAGAATCCTATAAAAATAGATTATAACATTATCGAGGTAAACTTTCTCAGTATACATGTGATTATGGCGGTAATTATATTTAATAACTGTTTTATCCTATCAAGATAGTTCTTTCATTTTGACATAGATGCGAATTTCTCTATCTAAAAGCTGATCTCATAACAAATGAATAATATTTAATCAAAAAATTTTCATTCACATTATCTATCATATTTGTTTCTTTTTTTATGTTTCTTTAGTTATGATGAAGATAGTCTTGAAGGAAAATATTATGAGAATGAAAGTCCTCAAGAAGAACCATCATCACAACAGACAACTGATAGTAATTATTCCAAGAAATCTTCATTATTTGTTAAACTAATATTTTTCTTTTATTGCTTTTTTTTTTTTAGGTTTTGACATTGATAAAGTAGATGAAG
This sequence comes from Rotaria sordida, assembly GCA_905250125.1. NCBI lineage: Eukaryota > Metazoa > Rotifera > Eurotatoria > Philodinida > Philodinidae > Rotaria > Rotaria sordida. Next base: position 22,001 of record CAJNOL010000946.1, on the reverse strand, counting down.
AAGATGATGGAACATTCCAAGTAATATTTTGAGTTTGATTTTTTTAAAAACATCTAATAAACTAATTTCTTTTAGGGTATACCATTATCAGAAATTACAAATATATGTCAACAACCACCAACTATGTCTGATATGAAAGATATTCGTGATCGTAATCATACATTTCTAATAAAAGTATGTATAATGAATGGTGGTGTAAAAGTTCTGCATTAATTTTATTTTCGGTATAATGTGACAGCAACTAGCAAACGACGACTTGATAGTTTTCTTGTTAGAAAGAGAAAAGTTTCTACTACAAAGCTGTGTAAAAAATATTTACTCAATGTTAAAAAGTTTTCTTCATCGAAGAAAACTTCCATCTACTGAGAGATAATATATTTTCAAGTTATGAATTGAGTTCAAAATAAATTAGGACAAGATGGTCCCGGACTTGGAACCAATTATTTTTTTTTTGACCATGACCAGAACCAATACTTTTTCATTAGCAGTGATATTTTTTATGGATACGTAAGACTTGCGTCAAATATCATATTTTCATGACTTATGTGCTCGAAAAATTTATGCAAAAATTATTGAGTAACGATTACTTCAATATTTGCTGAGACAATTTTGATAGCAAAATTAATCCTAGGTTTTTTTTCGTGAACAACAGAGTTTTTGAAGACATAAACATGCAGAATAGACGAAGTGTTAGCGAATTAACAAAAGTGATGAATTTTCGAGAGGAAGAGAATGAAAGGTCATGCACAAAATGTCTCGAGTATATTGACACTGAGAGAAAATGATATCGCATTTATTCACTAGTAATGTATTAACTAAACGTGAAACCTGAACTAAAAGCTTTTTCTAATTGGGATCAGCACCAAAAAACGTCTACTCCTACTCGTCACTAATTCGAAATCGACATTTTCTAACGCTTTTTACAAGCGAAAAATGTTCACAACTAATAAGTGATTTCGAACAACAAGATTTTTTTCAGCAATCGAACTTACTGAAACTTGAGAGTAAGTCGTTAAATCTGTAATAAAATGATTTCCTATTGAACTTATAGTTTTGTAACTGAAATATTTTGATACCATTAGAAAGCTCGCGTGACATGAGTTACACTCACACATAATATGCCTAAAAATTTCGAAAGCCAAATGCAAGACAATTTGATCAAATACACTTTTCATCACTCATAGAACTATCAAATCTCCACGACGATTTGTTGTCAATATATATTAAAAATAAAATTAATGTAGAACTTTTCCATTACTCATTATTAATAATATATGATATTAATTAGCCATTTAAATATGATTCAAATGATCTTAAACGTGAACCTGAACCATTATATGAGAATGGCACATATGTTGATGAATGGGATCAAGATAATGTTCGTTTGCCTTGTTCACAATTTTATATTACTGTAAATTTTCAACGAAGAAATTCTTTTTCAGAAAAAATTTTTTTTTTCTTATTTTATAGAAAAATGGTACACAACGATGGCCAACAATTCAAGGATCATTAACAAAACTTCAACATTTATCAGAAACACATATGGCAACAATGGAAGATATTAAAGTTAAAAGCTTTTTGGTTTTTTTTTTATTTATAAATTAAAATTATTTATATATAGGAAACTATTGAAGAATGTGCTGGACGTAAATATGAATTCAATTGTCTTGAACGACTTCTTAATGAAGTAAATTTTTTGAAATAGTTTATTTAAATAAAAATTTTTTCTATTAATAATAATTATTATCATCACAGATTTATTCAACTGATGAACGTGCTCATTTTATGTCAACTGTTTTATCGAATATTTGTAGTTTGGCATTAAATGTTGATAAAATTTGTAGTCGAGTATAAATCTATTATTTAAAAAAAAAAAAAAATATTGAATTTGATTGTTTCTTAGCCACCACCATTATTACGTATTGGATCAAATCGTACAGTAACAATGTCACAAAAACAAGCAGCTTCATTATTAGCTTGTGCATTCTTTTGTTTATTTCCTCGACGTTTTAATCAGAAAGTAGGCAGTGAATATGAGAATTATCAAAATCCAAATTTTAATACGTAAAAAAAAGTTTATTACTTTTTTGTTTTTTAATCTTATTTTATTTTTTATTTTAATTTTATTAAAGATTATTTCAAGGTGGTAGAACAGGTGGATCTATATGGAAAATTGAAAAACTTAAATGTATTTTTCATTATTTTCAACGTATTACTGAAAAGAGTAAATAAATAAAATATTATTCTTTAGAAAATCTTTAATTTTTTTGTTATATTTTAGTGCCAAATGGTGTTATTTCTTTTCGACGTTATCAATTACCAGATAGTTGTATACCGAAATGGTCAGAATCTAACGAACCTTTATGTAAAATTCATATAACAAAAAATAAAGCTATTGAAGATATAGTTGGTCTTTTACAAGTAAATATCATGATCTATATTTCTAAATTTTAATTAAATCCTTTGTTTTTATAGGTTGATTTTGCTAATAAATATATTGTAAGTAATCATTAATGTGTGAAAAAAAGTTTAATAAAGTTTTAAAAATTGTATTTTATTTCAAAATGAAATGACTTACGAAAGAACCTCTTCGCGTATCAAATCATTTTTCGACTGAGACGATGTTCATTTAATGATTAATAGAAAAGTCTAGAATGGTTTAGTTTTGCGAATCTTTGTTCTTAAGAGATCGAAATTTTACTGAGTTTTCCAACAACAAGCTAAGGTCATGTCGAAAAATCGACTTTCGATTTCAAACAAAGCAATCTAGCAGTACGTACGATTGGAGGGACAATAGAGTGATTTTTCTTGAGTTCTGTTTTTCCCCTCTGAAAACTATCTGTTGTGGGTAACTAACAGCTCTATTACTTCAATGGAACAGATTGATTATGTAAAAGTGAAGTTCTGTTTTCGATTTTTTTTTAAGGAAACCAGTTATTTTTCTTCAAAGAGAAACTAAGTCAAGTGATATCTTGAAGAATAATATATTAAAGAGATAGAAGATAAAACAGACATCAAAAGTATAATCTGATCATCAACTGATCTAGAATTTATTTAATAGATACTGCAGAATATTATGTGCGAAATCCAGCTTAATAGAAAGACAGCAATTTTAAGTATCCTTTTACTGAATATGTTTCGACCAAGTAGCTTATTACGTATCCGATGAATATCTTATTTTAAAATACATAAATTTCCATAAAATACTGATATAGTGTACTTTTTCGGATATGATACTTTGCAACACTTTCGTAAAATACCATAGGCGACGCACGGTCAATTTTTTAGATGGATTAATTTAGTTTTAAATGAATCCATTTTGTTTCCTTATCAAATAAATATTGACTCGATTGAAAAACGATTTAACACGTGTAGAGGTTCTCTTGTTAGATATTGATACATGACAAAGCAGAATAAATAACAATTGATCTTTTACAAGAGAGAACAGAAATAATAAGCACGTAAAAAAGATCAAAGTAAATATAAAGTCTATTGAAAGATAAATGAATAACTATTATATTTGACAAAAATAATTCAAATGAAATCTTGTATTTTTCGATGATAAGAAAAAAAATCATACCTTTTTCTCCATAGGGTGGAGGTGTGTTGGGTGATGGTTGTGTTCAAGAAGAAATACGTTTTGTTATTTGTCCTGAAATGCTTCTTAGTTTACTTCTATGTGAAGTAATTCAACCAAATGAATGTATTTTTCTTATTGGTTGTGAACGTTTTTCATCGTATCAAGGTTATTCAACAACATTTCAATTTAAAGAAAATTATATCGATCAAACTCCAAAGTAAAAATGAATTGATTTTAAATGTACGACTAAAATTGAATAAATGTTTTTAGAGATTCTTGGGGTCGAAAATTATGTCATGTTGTTGCTATGGATGCTATTGCTTTTCATAATCGAGGAACACAATATACAATAAAAAATATGAAAAGAGAATTAATGAAAGCTTATACATGTTTTCGTATTCCAGCAGCAGTAACTGACCAAAAATCAGGTATTGCGACGGGTAATTGGGGTTGTGGTGCATTTAATGGAAATAAACAATTGAAAGGTAAATGAGAAGCACTCTGAATGGGATCATAGACATCCATAATATTAAAATGCTTCAATTCAGACGAATAAGCTAAACCAATATAAAATTAGCGAATCAATATAAATGATTATATATTTCTCTGATGCATACAGCATATGAACTAGAATTTCTTTTCAAAACTAAAATTTTTTATATTCGGAGGCTTTGAATGTAGGTAGATATGGGTAAGATGGTTCCGATCCTGGTGGGATCGAAATAAAGACCAACACTTTTTCATTGACAGTGATATAAATTAATCCTGGGTTTTTTTTTCGTAAGCAATCAAGTTGTCGAACACATAAAGTGTGGAAAGTGCAAGAAGACTCACACACCTTTCAGTGCTTAAATATCATCTTAAAGAATATACAAATGATAATCTTACTAGTATAGAACTTGTTATCAAATGTTGAGAATGTATGATAATAAAGTATAGTATTAAATTATCACTTTATTTTTTTCATATTATATTCTTCTATACTATTGTTCATATTTCTTTTAATAAATTAAATATAAGATAATCATTCAATTAATAACATATCTCTTTAGAAATTAGTTAGGTGACGAATTTTTTGTTTTTAAATATAAACTATTCGATTCTTTTGTTTTATTTTTTTTTAGCAATAATACAATTAACTGCTGCTTCACAAACTGGACGTTCACTTGCTTATTTAACATTTCGTGATCAAGATTTAGTGATGTCATTCTATAAAGTATATGAATATCTATTAAATGAAAAAGCCACTGTAAAAGATTTATGTAATTATCTTCAACAATATTCAACTTTGTATAAAAAATTATCATTATTCGATTATATTCTTCAAACATCGGTGTCATCTCTTTATTCATAATTTCGACTTTTTGTTTTCTTTTTTCGTCTGTGTGTTATATCTGTGATGTACGATGGATTTAAATTTAATGAAAAGATGAATACGAAAAAAACAACAAACAAACTGTATTTGTATGTGTTTCTTTTTTTTTACAGATATTGGAGAAGAAAAAAAAATAATAATGTCGATTGATGTGGTATGTTAATGAGAACAAAGAAAACAAAAAAAAATAACTAGAAATTTTTGTTGTATCGATAGTCAATTATAATGCCAGTAAGAAATGCTGCTCAATGGTTAAATGAAACATTTGAAAGTTTAATGAAACAAATCATTGAGAATATTAATATTGAATTATCTATTTATAATGATGGCAGTTCAGCAAGTGGTTCTTCATTGAGAGTTATTGAGGCTTGATTGTTTTTTGTCTTTGTTATTGTTAGGATGAAACTTTAAATATAATTGAACAATGGAGAAAACAATTAGAATTGAAATATAAATTAATTGTTCATGGATATGAAAATGAAGAAGCTCGTGGTGGTGAGAAATACTAGATAGAGGTGTTTGGGAATTGATTTTTTTATTTTAGTGGGTTACGGGAAAAATCGAGCAGTTCAATATTCATCTGGTCGATTTTTATGTTTTCAAGATGCTGTAGGAAAAGAAGATTCTTCGATTTTTTGTTTTATTTTCGAATAGAATATTTATTTAGGATGATCTTATGTGTCCAAATCGAATTCATAGACAATATCATGTAGCTATCAATGAAAAAGATGATGCAATATTGAGTATATTTATTATTAATGAAATTTTATTATATGATTATTATTCTTAGTCGGTTCAAAATATGAACGAATTCCAGAAGGATCAACCGATCGATATACACAATGGGCTAATAATTTGACAGAAGAACAACTTTATACACAAGTAAACATGACATTTTTTATGATAGTATTTAAGATAACGAAGATTGAAAAAAAAAGAAGATATTCTGTTATTAGATAAGACTTTTTATTCAAAATTTCATAAATATTTATTACTTGTATTAGATATATTTGGCACATGGACCAACTCTTATTATGCCAACTTGGTTTTGTTCAAGATCTTGGTTTGATCGACTAGGTGGTTTTGATGAAATTGCTAAAGTCAATATTATTATATATATATATATATATTTCATGATTGATGATATTTGATATTTCTTTTTAATAGGGTCATTGTGAAGATTTAACATTCTTTTTTAAACATCTTCGTAATGGTACAATATTTTAATTGAAAAATCTTGATCTTAAAAAAAAATTTTCTTTTTTTTTTCTATAGGTGGTCGATTATATCGAGTGAATGAAATTCTTCTTTATTATCGATATCATTCAGAAGCAACAACGTTTTCCGTACATGAGTAAATAACAAATTCTATATATGATTGGAAAGGAAACTTTGTGAAACACGATCTAAAATGGATGTTAAAGTATTGAAGTAAAAATTTGAACCATCCTCTCGCATTAGAGTTCATCGGATCCAATATTTTCGGACTTGGACTCAGTCGGGCTCTACCCCCACAAACGTCTTAGTAACACTTTCCTTCCTCCGCGTGATAGACGTTGTTGATATACAATTACAAACTGTATATGAATAACTTCTCAGTCTAAAATATGAAATACTTCCTTATTGCATTTGTGGAAGATTAAGTAAAAGGATAGTGAAGATATGTGTCCCAAAATAGATAGAATAAAATAATCACCATGTGATTAACAATAGCAACTACATCGTGTTTCACATTTTAAACCCGCACGGGTTATGCTAACAGTTTTTTCCAATTAAAGAGATGTTATATGGTCAGTACGAATACAAGAAATTCAATTAAATATTATTAATAATCTGGAAAAATTGACTATTTGGAATGCAGGAAAACAAGTAAAACTTGTTTCTTTTTTTATTTTGTTTAAATATTAATTTTTAAAAATATTGATATTTTATAGGGAAGAAAATTTTATCGATCATTAAATGATATAAATAAACACAAGGTTAATTAAGAATAATTATTATTTTTAAAAGAAAGAATTTTTCTAGGTTATTTGTTTTTGTGATATGGATCCAAAAAAAATTTCAAAAGGATTTTATACTGATGAATTATCTCAAGTAAATATATTGATTATTTTATCATCTTCAAATGACATAATCATCTTTTGTTTTTTTTTAATAGGATAAACGTCGTATACCAGTTATTCATTTTACACAAGCCATTCCTCCAATTATAATTTGTGTTAAACTTGTAAATTTGATTACGAGAATATTTTCTAATAGATTTATTTATTTTTATTATCTCTTTACAGGGTTTAACAAATAATGATTTTGAAACAAATCTTTCTTCAATGAATCTACGTGAAGGCATCGATTATTGGCTTTTTAGTTGATAAGCACAAAAAAAAAACCGAATCTACTTAATCTAATGAAGTTTTTATTTAACAAAGATTTATCAAACAGCATTATTTTTCTATATTAACACTCATGATCCTATTTGAGGAAATTTACAAGTAATAGCATAACTAAACTATATAAAATTTATATGCAAAAGTAATATATTATTAAATAATATCATCATAATGAAGTACCAAATTAGATGTATTGTCATTTTTTTTTGAAAGCAATTATTGTTCAATATGATGAAACATTTTTGTTTTAGATAATGACAAAAGCACAGTTTCTTGATTTACCTAATGAGCTATTTCCATTTATTTTTCAATATTTAAATTCGACAAATTTAATAAAAACATTTTTCAATGTAGAATCTCTTCGAATTCAAACACTCATTCAATCTTTTCTTTCACATCTTGATATTTCTCAAGAAACTGATCAATGGATTCAAACTTATTTACCAATATTATTCAATCAATATAATATTATTGCTCTTCGTTTACAAGATAAACATATTAATTTAATTTTAAAAAATTTCCTATTAAATAAAATTCAATCTATACATCTATTTAGTTCAGATTGGAATACGGATTTATTAAAAGAAGGACTTAATCATTTTCGTCAATGTTTAAAACAACTTTCTATTACATTTACATATCCACATGGAAAAGGAGATATAGCTAGTCATTTATTTCAATGTGATTGTCAACTTGAACATCTTAATATTACTGGTCGTTTTCTATTTTTTGATAATAATGATATTAATACTTGTACTCGATTAACATATCTTTCAATTGGACTTGAAGGAATGTATAGAGTATTCATACTTATTAAACATTTACCTAATCTTGAACAATTAAAGGTTAACTGAAATTTTCTTTTTCTTTTTCTTTTTGTCTAATTAATTTATTGTTTCATTTATAGGTTAAATTTCGAATTGAAGAACGTATGATTCAACCAACATTATATGTTGAAAATGTAACATTATGTAAAACATTACATCGTGTTACTTTTACAGGTTGTACAAAATATTTCGAATATTTCGAACATTTTTTTACTACATTTGGATCAACAATTAAATATTTAACTATCAATATTGATTTAATGTATAATATAGTCGATGGCAAACGACTCGAACAAGAACTATTGAGTAAAATGCCATGTTTATTATCATTAAATTTAATCATTCACTCAATTATACCTCATTGGGATCCAATAGAAATTGAAACATTTCAAAATTCATCTTGGCAAAATTTTAATCCTATTGTATATTGGAATGATATTCACGCTCATCAACATACAATTTTCACATTACCATATAGATCGAATCGAGTAAGAGATTATTTTAATCGAAACAAACTTTTCATCATTACCATTTTTTCTTTTTGTGGAACTCACATTATGTTTTTTAAAGAAAAATACAATGAGTATAAGTTTAACGTCAATGTTTCGCGGCTTCTCCTCATAGCAACCGAGGACGACAGAAGTCATAATCCTTTCCCGTACTTCCTTAGCAACAGAAAAAAACTCTGAATGGAATTAACAACAAGACTTACGAGAGAATCTTTTTAACTGCTCCCTTCTGATTTCAATGATTTTTTTGTCGATAGGTACTATATAGTGTTCTAATAAAAACCCTAGTAGAATTTGGATTCCTATTGAGATTTGACTAAGTTATCGAGTTTTTTTCTAGAAGCTTCAAGTTTTCAGAAAACCTGTCGTCCAGAAAATAGAAATATTAAAAATTCGATAGCTTAGTCAAATCTCAATAGGAACCCAAATTTTTTTGGAATTCTTGTTAGAATACTTTGCAGCATCTACAGGCAAAAAATTATTGAGGTCGAAATGGGACAGTTGAAAAAATTCTCTCATTATACTGTTCTAGAATATTCCAAAGTTTTCCTTGAAATTCGAATGGCTAGAATACGTTTGTGAATGTTCTAAATAGTGCAGATAAAAATTTATATTCAAGATATCGACGATGATAAATAGTGATGTATTGATTTGCTACAATCGTCATATAATCGATGTAAAAAGTATAAAACTACTAAAGTTGATATAATGATTCTATACAACAGGTTTATTTGTCAGTTGAATCAATGCCTAGAATAATAGTAATATTAAATTCCTTGGGAAATAACTATCGTCTGCTAAAGATTTTTCATTTAACGTATTTTGTATTAGTGTAATCAAGCTAAAGAAACACATGTGAGTTCCACATTTTGGTTTCAAATGAATTACGTTGACAAGCTTTTTTCTTTATTTTATTTTTTAGTTCAAACATCTTTCAAATGATTTTATTTCATCTTGTGTATCAAATCGAGTAGTTTCTCTTTGTTTTGAACATGTCCGTATACTTTCATTGATCTCTACAACACCATTAACATTAGAAATATTCGAATTCATTGAAAAAGGATTTCCAAATATTAAAACACTTGAATTAACAAATCCATTAAAATCATCAAGATTTCAACATGAACGTAAACGAAATAGAAATATTTCTCATATAAGTGATATTTTTCTTTTAAATAATAGTTTACAATTACCTTCAATTACTAAATTTTGTTTTCTTTTACGATCACAATATGATGATTATAAAATTTTTCGTCGTTTTCTTTATCTTTTACCTAGTTTAGTTTATTTACAAATGTTTATTGGACGATCATTATTTCATGAAATATTAATATATGAACATGAAGATAATTTTATTCGATGTGCATTAAATCGTATTAAACTTTTACAAAGAATTCGTTTTTATGATGGAAAAAATCTTTTAAGCAATGAAGAATTGCATATTCTCTTTCCAAATGCTCAAATACTTTTTGATTATGATGATCTTTAGTAAATTTTTGTACATCAATGATAATGTAATTAAAAATTTTATTAATGAAATGTTAGTTTATAGTTAAAAAATTTTTCTATTTTAAAATAAAGATACATATATATATATACATATATCGGGTGAGGCAAAATAATTGTAACATTGAATATTTTGCATATATCTCTACATAGACAAATCACACAATGTGAAAATCATTATAGAAGATCCGAGTACTGTGAAAATAGTCCTTCGTTTAAATTTTTTTTATCGAAATATTGCTGAATCATGTTTATTATGCTAATGACAATGATAATTATTCAAAGCCGAAATAAATGATTACTTAAGATATCCTATGCAATGGAATATATAATGCTGATCATCTTTAGTGAGTTAGGATTCTGTTTTTCTATTAAATTTAACAAAGACAATTCAATTCAAATCATCAAATTCTAAGAGTTATTGAAAAATGGACATTAGTAACCATATATAATTATTTATTGAAATGTTTCTAATGGTTACTATATTACATAGATAGTTGCTTACATCATCAAAAAATGTTCATTTTAAGAAAAAAAAAACGACATGAAATAAAGTTATTTTCAAATGATTGATGATACAAATGCTTGACACCTAGTTCAATGAAAGCGAAATTTTTTAAAATTAATGCAGAAGCAAAATTTATTGTATTTGTTATTGTCTTTTATGAATGTTCTTAAGCCACTTGTCAAAAATCTATTTTCGTTCCTGAACAACCAATCTAACTGAAAATTTCAGAGAATGTAGGTTTAGACCTAGGAAGCTTAAAATAAAAATTTCATCCCAAAATATTCAGTTGTTCAACGGTTATCCTTATGTTAAGGATCAAAAATTAGATCTCCGCGTATCCTAGATTTCTTCCCCAAATCTAATGATACAGATCTCGAGTTGACGTCAAAGTATAGCAAACACTTGCTGCTATAACTTAGCAGAGCCCGATTTTTCAAATTCTTCTTTATCAATTTTTGGTGTCAGTTTATTTCGAACAGCTCGAAAATACAGGAATACTCCTGTCAAAAAAGATCTATTTTTCTCAAGAATGAAGTCAAAAATAAAAAATCCAGCTCTATTAAGTTATGAGGCACAATTTTCTCTTCAATTTAAAACCTTTCTGAACTTCCTAGCATGTAAAATGGCTGAGAAAACTGGGACGTACAAGTAGAAAAAAAACTTGTTTTGAGAAAAATGCTGAACAAACTTTGTAATTGAAAATCAATGTTTCTGTTTAGTAAAACAGTAGAGAAAACACATCGATTGTAGTCTACTATATGTTGTCAATTATAGAGAATCAAACAAAGGCTTGCACATATTTGCAGAGCATCTAAAAATCTGAATCTAGCATAGAAAAACATATGAGATGTAGGCGTGGTTATTTATATCACCCATCTACAAGCAGCTTTGCTTGTCCACATTCATACCAACAATACCAGTTGCTTAAATAAACAAAACATGAGAAGAAGAAAGGAATGATTATGAACGTCAAATAATGAAGCCAAAGAAAAAGAAGAGAACCCATACCTATGTTATAAGATGTCTCTTCTGACATAGCACTATCACAGCAATTACATAATTAAATGAACACTGATAGAAAAAAGAAATGCAGGATGCAAATCTACTTGTTCGAAGGCTTGCAATGCTTCCTTATTATTTCACATATATCTGCTAGATTCTTCACTATGTGAAACCTCAGAAAAAGTTCAAAAGGCAACAATAACTAACATTTCATTAAAAAAAACATTTTTTTTTATTCCAGCATTATCGGTCAATCCTGTATAAAATCGTAAAAGAACATTCGGATTCCGATAAATCCTACTCTTTTTGAAAGTAGACAATGAAGGCTATCCAATCACATAAAAATCTCAAAATCGATTTTGTTGACTGGAAGAACGCTTAATAGACAACTTTCTTAACCGAAGAATATCTAACAATGATTTAACGTTAAAAGAGTTGCTATTTTATCCTTATTGGCTGATTTTTATTGTTGTTGTTGTTGTTGTGTTTCCAATGGCATCTGCATTGTCCTCGAATAGTTTGACGGTATTGCAATATTATACATGTTGATTTTTGTGTTCTGACTGTTTTTCAATATATGATGTGATAGAATGAAATAAAAGTAATCATCAATATTTCATTACTCTGTGAAATAAAAATAGTCTTATTTTTTCAATGGCATCGAAAACATTACTGTTTGACTTACCAAATGAACTTTTTTTATGTATTTTTCAATATTTAAGCGCAATTGATCTTTTAAAAATATTTTCCGATTTTAAATCATATCGACTTCAAACTCTCATTCAACCATTTATTTCACGATTAGATGTTTCACAAGAATCCGATGAATGGATTGAAAATTATTTATCAAATGTCTTGACTAAATATAAAATTATTGCTCTTCGTCTACAAATGAATCATTTGGTTATGATACCAGAACATTTATTATCAATTAATATTCAATCTATGGAAGTGATTAACTGGGATGTTCTAACTGATTTTTCAAAAAAAACCATGATTTATCTTCGTCAAAATTTACAAAAGTTATCACTTGTACAGCCTAATGACAATGAATCTAGTGATCTACCCGATCTATTGTTTCGATCTGATTCTCAATTGAAACATCTTATCATAAAAGATTGTACTCTATATTTTTTTAATGATGATATTGAAATTTGTACTCGATTAACACGTCTTTCAATTGAATTAGAAGGAATGAATCCATTATTTATACTTATTCAACATTTACCCAATCTTCAAAAATTGAAAGTTAGATTAAATTAATATTCTTTTCATTTCAATTTTGAATAATCTTTATTTCTAGGTAAAAATTCAAAGTCAAGAATGTATTGTTCAAACAGCACCCAATACAAATGGTGTAAAACCATGTAATAAACTTCATTCTGTTACTTTTACAGGTTGGATCAAATATTTTGATCATTTGGAAAGTTTCTTTGATACATTTGGATCAACAATTGAATATCTTTCACTAAATATTGATTCTCAATATCATTTATTCGATGGTAAACGACTTGAACATGGAATACTTGACAAAATGCCTCGTTTATCATCACTTGATCTAATTATTTTTTCATCATTAGTGGATAATGATCCAATAGAAATCGAAACATTTCAAAGTTTCACTTGGCAAAACTTTAATCCAATTGTATATTGGAATGATGTTCGTGCTCAACAACATACGCTTTTTACATTACCATACAAATCTGATAAAGTAAAAGATTAATCTATTTATTGATTAGTATAATTAATACATACATATTGTTCTTGCTTCTTGATTTTTAGTTTGAATATTTTTCAAATGATTTCGTTTCAAATTGTGTATCAAATCAATCAGTTTCAATATGTTTTAAACGTGTTCGTACGCTCTCACTCATTGCTACAACACCATTAAATCTAGAAACATTTCTATTTATTGAAAAAATTTTTCCAAATATAACAACGATTAAATTAACACATTGGATTATTAGTTCTTTAGATGAAAATGAAAATGAAGAAGATAGAAATGTTACAATTATGAGTGAAGATCTTCTTTTAGATAATAGTTTACAATTACCAACTGTTACAAAATTCTGCATATCTTTATGGTTTCCATTTAATGATTATAAAATTTTTCGTCGTTTTATTCAAATATTTCCAAATTTAATTTGTCTCGAACTCGATATTGAACCATCACTTCTACATGATATTTTGAAATATGAACATGAAGATAAATTTGTCAAAACTATATTAGCTCGTATCGAACAATTGAATATTACTTATATGGATGAAAAAAATACATTGACTGATGCTGAAATTTATTATCTCTTTCCGAACGTCAAGAATCTTGTCAAACAAAATTGTTATGATTCAGGATGAATATTATTATTATTCAATTGAATACAAAAATGACTGATCATAGTGTATAGATTTTCTTCATTTGATCAAAAGTTCACTTTTTTCTATATGATTCACTATTTTAATAGTATTGCTGAGTGGTTTTTTCTCTTTTGAATAAAAAAAATTTTTAAATTGAGTTTATATGTTTCAATAATTTCTTAGAAATCTGAAACTTTTATTATTGAAAATCTATCAGATTGTGTAAAAACAAAAACCTCATGTATCGGTTACTTTGTTTTATTTATGTCATGAAAATTTTTTTTTCTTATCGTCGAAGAAAAAAAAACATGCTTACACGAACTGAGAAAGCGAAAAAGAAATAAAGTAAGTCATCATCAATGTTACACAAAGAAAAACATAGAAAGAGAAGGAACTGCCGACATGAAGCTCGGAAGAAACATTTTCACTGCATTTTTCTTTATCAACACAGAATTCTTTGTTTTTCTTATAGAATTCTCTAAAATAGTAGGTTAGTTTTTTATCACTCAATGGGATGTTTTCCAAGTCGGCCTGCTGCTAGTGCTACACCAACTAACGACAAACCTACTACTAGTCATCGAGCTACGACTATAGGTGAAAATTCCTCAAGGCAAAGAAGACAAAAAGATTTCGAAGCAACAGAAGAAGAAGGTAAGTGTCATTCTTGTTTTTCTTATTAAATTGTTTTATTTAAAAAATAATTTTTTAATATATACTCAATTAAATCATATAGCCACTGAGATGTACGATGTTTTTATGAATGGAAACAAACCTGATGAAATAATACAAAAAGTAAAATATACAATTCTTTGTTTTCTTCTTCTATATAATATATTTCAGGGCATACCTTTGGATACAATTGCGAGTAAATGGATGCAACCACCAATTATGAAATCTATGGACGAGATTAATGATAAAAATTTCACTTTTACGATCAAAGTAAATATTATTATTATAAAACGAATTGTTTATTGTTGCTTAGCCGTGGAAATATGATTCATCTCGACCAAATAGAGAACCGAAGCCTGACAATAATGAAAATACTGATAATGATCTATGGGATGATGATCATGTTCGTATGCCATGGTCACGATTCTATATATCTGTCAGTGAGCATATATTGTTTTTATTATTTTATATTATTTTCTATTGATAAAGAGTAAAGGAAAACCTATATGGCCTAACATTTGCCAATGGTTGAGTTCTCTCAAAGATAAATGCGATAATCAAGTGGCTAAGTTTAAAGATTTAAAAGTAATGATTTTAAATTTTATTCGAATAAATAAAATATAATACTAGGCCACAATTGAAACTTGTAATGATCGTGATTTTGATATGAAATGTTTAGAGGAGTTGATTATGAAAGTTAGCTGTTTATTATTATAATATTCATTTTATTAATTCATGCTTATTTGAAGATCTATTCTAATGAGGATCGTAATTATTTCATGTATATTACTCTATCTAAAATGTGTGATCTTGTATTGACTCTTAATTCAATTTGCTCTCAAGTATACTAATACATAATATTTTCATGAAAAGTTATAAATTTGTAATTTTTCAGCCATTACCACTATTACGTATTGGAACAAATCGTTCAATTACAATGTCACAACAACAAGTTGCTTCATTATTAGCTTGTGCATTTTTCTGTTTATTTCCATATCGTTCTTATCAGATCCAAAAGAAAGAATATGAAAATTATCAAGATCCAAATTTTGAAACGTAAGTAATTATACATTTTAATAATTGATTGCTTATAGCATAATTATCAACTTTGAAGATTATATCAAAAAGGACCTCCACAGAAAATAGAAAAACTCAAATGTATTTTACATTATTTTCGACGTGTTACACAAAAGAGTTTGTATATAATAACTTTGTCTAATACATCTCTGTCATCTTATCTTTAGTGCCTAATGGTGTTATTACTATTCAACGTTTTGCATTATCTAAACATCGTTTTCCACAATGGTCTGATTTACAAACAGGTCTCTGTGATTTACATTTGACAACGGGCAAAAGAATCGAAGATATCAATGGTGCATTACAAGTAAATATCACGATTGTTTTCACATATTTATTGATTCTGTTTTCTTAGGTTGATTTTGCCAATAAATATATTGTAAGTGTGTAATAACCACGTGGTTTCTTTTTCATTACTAATGCATTTTTATGAAAATAAGGGAGGTGGTGTTTTAGGTGGCGGTTGTGTACAAGAAGAAATTCGTTTTACGATTTGTCCTGAAATGCTTGTTAGTTTACTTGTTTGTGAAAGAATGGAACCAAATGAATGTATTTTTCTTATTGGATGTGAACGATATTCATCATACAGAGGTTATGCTAAGTCATTTCAATTTGATGAAGACTATGAAGATAACACACCGAGGTATGACATTTTTAATAAATCTAAATTAACATGTTTTCTCATTTATAACAATAAAACCTATGACACAATCCGCTTTTTTTTCTCTCAGTTTCGGTTTTAATTAAAACTTAAATTAGCAACCGCCATGGTGAAGTGGCTACGTTGTTCGATACGTATCCATAAGGTACTATGTGCAAACCTCAGTAGCATCTGCTATAAAATGACACTGGACAAGTCACTGACTACTATTTGTCTCGGATTATCCGTTCGATAGCATGCTGACTACGTTGTGACATACACTTGTTCTTATGATTAGTTAGCGTGTATAAAGGGCTCAAGCAATTGAGCATAAGAACTCTGTGATAAGCAGACCTTCTGTTCAGAACCACAGTTAGTATGAGTTGTATGGAAGATAGTGGGCTATTGAATCTGCCGCAAGGTAGCTTACAGACAAGGGTATTCTTTTTTCTAAAACTTGAATCACTTGGTCTGATTTGTTGCTAGAAGAAACGTCAAGATTTCAATATAAAGTTTTCTTATTTCTTTACAACTTTCTATCAAGTTATCTGTTTTTTAGAGATAATTGGGGTCGAAGATGGTGTCATGTAGTAGCTATGGATGCTATTTATTTTCGTAATCCGTCAGATCAATATCAAATGAAAGCTGTTGACCGTGAATTACTTAAAGCCTACACAAGTTTTAGTCCACTAGGAAAGGGATCAGATTATGAGTTTGCTATTGCTACTGGAAATTGGGGTTGTGGAGCATTCAATGGTGATAAACAATTGAAAGGTATATATTGTACTGTAATAATTCAAATATCATTATAATCATAAAATTCTAGCAATTATTCAATTGATGGCTGCTTCCGAAGCTAGACGTCCACTTATATATGCAGCCTATGGTGATAAAAACTTGATCACATCATTCTCTGTTGTTTATGACTACTTGAAAAATCAAGGAGCAACAGTGGGAGATTTATATTATTATCTGATTCGATATTATCGTAAACCGCATCGAGATTCATTATTTGAGTACATTTTTACGATACCTGTTTCGAGTCTTAGATGTTAATTTTAATTAATTATCTTTTGTTTTTTTCAAATATACTTTCTGCTGATGCATCCATGAAGAAACCAATATTTAACAGAACAAAAACTATGAAAAAAAAACACGATACATATTACACATAATTTGACCATTTCTAAATTGATGAACATAATAATCTTTCGATCACTGTCGTAGAAGCATAATGACATGTTCTTATCTTCAAATATCGTAAGTTTTATTATTGCTCAGCCACAGTCAGTGTTAATAGCTTGAAATAATTAGATCATTGTAAGTCATTTTATTTTCTTCTTTTTCGTTTATGAAAGTTTATTTATCTGCATGATACTTTAAAACAGGCACATAAAGATTATTAGGTAAGAACTACATTGACTCATAATAGACGTTGCAAATAAAATGAAAAAAGTATCAAAATCTATTGGATTATATTGCCGACTTCTAAAGTAATGAAATATGTTTTTATTGGAAAGAACAATGTCCAAGCTATAAATTTTGGTAGCAGACATATTTTTCCAGAAGGAATTTGAAAACGAGGCAAACGTGAACACCAAACACTTCTAAAAAAAACTCTTGCAACTTTCATTACTTCTATTTGTATTATTTTTCTTTTATATCAGAAGAGTATAGAAAAAACATGTTTAATAATGTTTTTTGTAGCATAAAGAGTGACCTTCCTAATGATGCATTGGAAGTAGAGCCCGTCGGGTCGAATATTTTTGGACTCTGACTCGATTCACTAAACATTTTTGGAGTCTGGCCCCAGTTGATTGAAATTTTTTGGACTCGAACTCAATCGAACCTTACTTAGAAACTCTCAATGACATTTTCTAATCGGAATTGGATAGTTGTCCAAAAGATACAAGATACTTTTTTTCAGTTTTATGTATTCGGTGACTAGCGCACTCTACACATTTCTCGGACGATTAGAGCTCATTGGATCTAAATTTTCCAGATTCCTACCCGACGGACTCTAATTTGAACTTAAATTTGCTCTTGTTTTTTATACCAAAATATTGCTTCTTGTGAAAGAGGTGGAATAATTTTGTCTTTCATACACTATCTAGCCATTTTATAATAGTAAAAAATCTGTTTTGAATTATGTTTCTTTTTATGCTAAGCTTCTATGATCTGTTATATTTCGAACAATTAATGCAAAAAGGAATTGAGTTCATCTATGATTTCCAGAGATGATGGCTGATGCTTTTAGGAATTCATAGTTCTAGAAAAAAATTCATGTTTCAAATCTTTTTGATTAAAGAGTTCTGAACGAATCTAAAAAATTTTAACAAAACTGACATGATAAAGCTTTTTATAAGCTATATTTTTGTGTATTTTTTGATAAAATTTAGTCCACGTAGCCCAAAATAATTGAAAAATATCAATTTTACAAGTTGCAATAGCTCTTTTAGAGATGTTTAGTTTTTTTTAGCTTTTCCTCCTTCCGAAATTCGTTCTGGAAAAATATGTCTGGTACGAAATTTGTAGTTCGAACATTGCTCGTTTCAACAAAAAAAATCCGATTGCTTTAGAAATCTGGCATCCCACCAACATTTTGTAAAAAAAGAGAAAAAAAGAGGTTCAGCGTTTTGGGAAAAAAGACGATTTTTAATAAAAAACGAGAAGAAAAAGAGGCATGCAGTTTTCGTCTGAATAAAACTAAAACCCACTGGCACAATAGTACTATAAATCCGACAAAACGCGTGCGTTATCAATATAGGTTGAATATTACTTAAAAGAGTTAAAAAGAAACGAAACTTCCAATTGTTCATAGAGATTTTTGTGCAATTGCTTATGTATGCATTCGAAAATGGGGGAACACTAGAAAAATAGTCTGTTCTATTTGCGTAGTATCTGACCATAATATTACTCTATCTGACTAAG
>CAJNOL010000945.1:79996-91772 GCA_905250125.1 Rotaria sordida | reverse complement strand
TACTTATTTCTTAATAGCTTGTAAAATGAACGTTTAACCCCACTAATTTTAACTATGAGCACATTTAGACAAAAACACTGTCGAATAGAACGAATGTTTAAATTTTGAAGAAAGTACGAATTAGATTTATAAAAATTATAATACATTTTTATAGAGCGCTTTTATTCACTTTTCGTCTCTTCTGATTTAAATTTCATTTTATTGAAAACTAAAATAATGATATCTCAATGATTGAATGTACGAAACTTTTTATAAAACTATAAATGAAATAAAAATGAGAATTTCTAACTTTTGACAAAAGTCTTATTTGAATTAGCAACATCCAAAAAAAATGTAGGTTGATTCCATAAAATTATAATCAAATAATCGAATCGTCAAAACTCCGGTGAATGAAAATATCTCGCTGATTTTTCGCAAACATTATCTTTTTAAATTTTATGCAGATGTACTAGTCAAGATGAAAATGTTTTCGAGAAATTTTCATTGACTCAATTAATTTCAAATAGTTTTTCGTTATTTATCTTTTTGTAAATAGCACTATAGGAAAATACAATGCCATTATCATGAGAATGTGCTTTCATACACTTTACAAATGATATTAGAACTTTAAACAAAATGGTTCCTAGTTTCTGTTTCCGTGGAAAGAATCTTTTAGATATCGTATGAAACATCTTTGTTTAGAATGTATATTAACAAAGAGTTTTGTTTTGCAAATTTTTTTAATTTGATTCAGAAATATATGTTTTATGGGATGAATTGATAAAAATAAATTAAAAAACAGAGTCATTACATTATTTCAAATGTTTTAGAAATGATAAGTTCATTTTACAATTGATGAAACTCTATTAGACACATTGAAATTATTTTTATTAGTTTTACGGAAAGAATATAGTTGAATTATTCACATTAGAAACAATCGAAAAAAAAGTTCGGCCTCTTTATTTCACTTGATTTATTCATGACTACATTAAAGACTTCTATTATATTTTCTGCAGCTATTACTATGCACATATATTTACTGACATGAATAAATTTATGATTAATGTTGCCTACGAATTTTGTCATCGAATAAACAATGAATTTCCATATATATGTCAAGTTATATGCGCACATGTATAATGAAAAAAAAACAATATTTAGAAACTATTGAGACGTTTATCATGATTAGATGGCTTTTTTTGTCGTCTAGAATTTGCTATAAAAAAGACTTTTGAAGAACTGTCTTTATAATATTACACATACGAATATGACTCATTGTCATTAGTAGTAGACTATAACACGTATTTAGTCCCTTTTTGATGATTTTCAATCTAAATTTTTCTCATGTTCACGTCAGTATTTGACGAATTACCATTATGAAAATTGACAAATTTTTAAAACTAGAAAAAGAGTATTTTAATGTACGAATGAATTCATAACGTTGAATATGGATGGAAGCAAAGCAGATATATTTTTGTAATACTTTATCAGACTCATTTTGAATAGAACTTCAAGCATGTTTTAGATTGACTAGAAATTCATATTTTCTATATTGAAAAATAATAGAATATGATAAATTGCAAGTGACAGAGATAATACTAAAGTTATTTCGATTGAGATATCAACCAAAAAGTACTCGAAGCACAAAATATAAATCAACTAAGCTGTGTAGATTTACATATTTTTAGGAACAAATGTAGAATTGGATGAAGATGAATGAAATAGTAATTTATTGTTAACAGTATAAAGTCAAACTTAATTTTTCATGTAGTTTGTACTTAAAATAAAAGTTATATTTCTATTACATTCATCAAGCAGTTCTGCAAAAACAAAAAAACAAAATTTTTAAATGTATCACCAAACACTATAACATATACACGTGTAAAACAATTTTATCGTTCTTCTTCAATCATTTTAAACCCATGATGGTGTGTAGGTTTTATCGAAAAAAAAACATCAATTCGTTTCTTTTTTTCGCTATTTATTTTGTTGCCGATCGAAACAGATGACCTACTTAGTTTTGAGAACAGGTACTATTTTTCTAAGAATCAGATTACATCGATATTGATATGTTTTGAATATTGTGCTACAATTACTCCATTCATTTTACATGAAATAGCTAATAAAATAAAATGATTTATACTTTAATGCATTACAGAAAAGTTGATTTTTTTTTTCGGGTGGTATGAAGACCTGAAATTTTCCGGATAGACAACTCACTGGTCGATTGATAATCGGACAGAATAAAAATAAATATGCTAGGATTCTAGAATATTGTCAAGTTCGTATTATCAATTATTTATTTTTGAAAAACAAAGTGATTATGTGTTAAGTTTAATCCCAAAATTTAATTTGCCATGAATATTATTACGCATCTCGACCAATTCACATTCATTTTGATTAGTAAAAAAGCATAGGAATTAACAAATCGATAAGGTTCAATATTAATTTGATTCTGGAGAATTCGTAAGATTTGTACTTTAATGCTGTTCGATTACTACTCAACTAAAGATTCTTTTTTGAAAGTATTAGATTTCCATACCATTTGAGAAAAAAGTCAACTTCCTTGGAATACTACATCGGCTAAAGGGTAAATAGAACAGTGTAACTTTTGCCTTTCATTCATCATTTTTTCATATTATATAATTGAATTCCAATAAACGAAAAAAAAAATAGTTTTAAAGATCACTTACATGAATCTAACTTTATCATCGATTTTGGCTTCGAAATATGGGTCACCATAACCTATAATGTCCATTTTGGGTAGACCCTATGCAAGATAGAAAAACAAAACATATATGAAGAATAATGTTTATATAAACAGTATACTTCTGCTGATATGAAGTTAATAACAATATCATAGCCAATTCGGTAATCGTCAGAAGGTGGTGATGTTGTGACAATTGTTTGCTCAAGACCAGCAGCTAGTGTATAGGATGACATTGGCAAAAAAAACTACGATTGGCAAGCAAGATGCCGTCTTTTTTTGTTGAGAATAAGTATTAACTGACGGGCATAATATACTGACGATAAGCAGGTTTGTACTCCTTTTCTTTCCTTTCGTTCTCTTTTCTTCACCTTACTTGCCTTTTCTCTTTATTACATTAAATAAGATCAATTGTTCTTCTTGTGTTGTATAAAAATCATTATTCCTACAAATAAAATAAATGATTTCTTAGAAATACAACTATTTTATTTAGCATAGCGTTTCTGTGGCAATACTAGAAAACATAAGATTTCATCCAACTATGAAAATATATTTTTCAAGATCTTAGTTCACATGATAGTCTTATCATATTCAAATACACTCAACAGATAATACGTAGACGATACTTATCATTAAAGATAACAAAATATTATTTCATGTATGTATTCGAACGCAACAACTATATTGTTATTCTTTCATAACGAAAATTTGATAGAAAGAAATATTGTTGATGAGTGATCAACAGTATGATATTCGCTAGCGGTACCTTCAACGTACTAAAATTCAGAGTTTTTGATTAAACATATTCGATTGAATCATATTTTTCAGATGTTCGATAATTTAAAAGAAATATCAGTTTTTTTTTCTAATGATAAAAAAGAAATATCGAATACTCCTTCAATATTTTTAACTTTCAAACATCAAATAACAGATATTTTTGAATATTTAGCTTAAATCTTCGAACAAAAAAAAAAGGGTGTGGGATGGGTAAAACGAAGACGTCGACACTCATACACACACCCACACCCTTCTTTTTTTTCTGGTCATTCAATATGAATGTCAATCATAATAGAAACTTCAATGAATCTTCTCATATCTTCTTTCCTATCTACATAAGAATAGATCCTTGAGAGCTTACAGATGAATAGAAGAAATCGTTTTCGTTGTGAGAAAACATCATCATATGATTGGTCGCATTATATTTATCTATTTGTAATTTGGAATGTTTGAAATAAAGATTTGTGAAACAAACTGTTTGTGGTCTTGATCCAGATAAAGGAGTCTTCTTGGGGATACGGTATCGGCAGTCATTAATAAAAATATCTATCGATTGTAATTACTTTTATTCGTTCGCCTTCATTCATATTCACATTAGTCATATGAATCAATCGCCGATCTACCGGAAACATGACTTTGCTCTTGAAACTTTAGGTAAAAACATTAATCTTCACTTCGATTATTCGATACTGTCATCAAATACTTACATGAAATATATTCAAACATTTTTTGAAATGAACTTTGAATATAATATACACACTCTTGAAAACGTGATATGTTATCTTTGTAGAACTTGTAATTAATCTTATGAAACTTATAGGAAAATTATCGCACGAAGCAGTTCTTTCTTATCTACTTTAAAATGTACTATATAACATAGTCTCACATATTTTTATCAAGATACTTCTATCAATACTTTACGTTAATAATAAGTATGTTTAATCGAAAAAAAAATACATTTGAAATGTCGATCTAATTAGTCGAGTTCTATGGCAAGTTCTTCCGAAAGTCGTTCAATTTTCGATTGCAGCTTCCATACATTACTATGCCAAAAAGGCAGACACTCGTTGTAGATAGCCAATGCTTGTTGATAATAATCAAGTGCCAATGTAGATTTATGAAGCTTTTCGTAAATCGTGCCTATGTCTGATAAGCTATTACCAATGTTCTCATGATCTGGTGGTAGAATATGAAGACGCATAAATAAAAGATTTTGTTCATATATGAGAGAAAGTTCATGTTCACTTTTCCGGCTGTGAACCTGTGACAAACACTCAAGTATGTCAGCAATGGAGAGATGTTTTGAAGGTGGACTGACTTCTTTAATTAATAAGCATCTTTCCAAATATTCAATAGCCATATCGAACTGGGACATTTTATAGAAGTTAGCTGCGATCCGATATAGACAACCAGTAATTTCAATATGATCATTGGGACAATTTTCTTCAAGTATGATCAATGCTTGTTGACAAAAATCTAGAGATTCATCATATTTTCTTTGCTCAAACAGAGTATTACCAATGTCCTTGAGACTGGTAGCAATTCTTAATTGATCATTAGATAAGTTAGTTTTGAGCAATGTCAATACTTGTTGTTGAAAGTCGAGAGCTTCATCATATTTTCTTTGACTTTTAAAAGTTTGAGCTATATTGTCTAAACAAGTAGCAATATTCGAATAATTGGATGCATGCTTCTTGTAAAGTGCCACTGCTCGATAATAGAAATCGAGAGCTTCATCGTATTTTCCTTGATCACTCAATATATTACCAATAGTACCCAGACAAGTAGGAAAATTTTTACAACCGGATGAACAATATTGCTCATAAACTGTCACAGCTCGTTGATGGAAATCAAGGGCTTCATCATAGTTTTCTTGCAGATATAAGATGCTACCGATATTACGCAGAGTCTCAGCAATATCAGGATGACCAGATGGATAGCAGTTTTCGAGAATTGTTAAAGCTTGTTGATAACAGTCGATTGCTAGATTGTATTCTTTTTGATCCAATCGAATGTAACCAATGCGACTCCAGCTGTCCGCAATTTTTTCATGATATGAAGAGTAGTTTTCTTCTCGAATTGTTAACGCTCTCTGTTGAAACTCGATAGCTTCTATGTATTTTTTCTGTTCTCTCAAGACATTAGCAATATTAATGAAAGCATTAGCCATATCAACAGGATTTGATGGGCAACATTTTTCGTAAATTCTTAGCGCTTGTTGATAGAAATTGAGAGCTTCATCATATTTTCTTTGCATCCTCAGAATATTTGCAATGTTACTCAAACTGTAAGCAATATTCACGTGATCAGAAGAGTAACGTTGTTTTCGTATTATCAATGCTCGTTGTTGCAACTCAATTGCTTCATTGTACTTTTCTTGATCTCTTAGAATATTGGCAATGTTTATTAGATTCTCAGCAATGCTATCATGATTAGTTGCATTAAGTTTCTCACTCACTGTTAGCGCCTGTTGATAGAAGTCAAGAGCTTCATCATATTTTTGTTGTCCAGCAAAAGCATTTCCAATATTGCTAAGAACGACAGCGATACCTTCATAGCCAAATGGATGAAATTTCTCTCGAATAGCTAATGATCGTTGATAGAAATCGATAGCTTCATCATATTTCTCTTGGCTATAAAGGGCAATTCCAATAGAGTTCAGAGTATTTGAAATGTCGACATGAGCATATTCATGATATTTTTCTTGGATGGCCAAGGCCTTTTGATGAAATTCAAGAGTTTCATCATACTTCTTTTGTTTATAACAAGCACTACCAATAAAGCTGAAAGTACGAGAAATTTCAATGTGATCATCAGCATAGAAGTTCTCTTGTATTGAAAGTGCTTGCCGATAATATTCAATTGCTGCGTCATACTTTTTTTCATCGTCCAAAATATGGCCGATACGATTGATAGTATCAGCTATGATGACACTGCCTGATGGATATAATTTCTTCTGAAAATCTAATGCTTTTTGATGATATTCTATTGCTTTATCGAATTTTTGTTCTTGACGAAGTATTGCACCAATATTAATGAGTGTTGCCGTAATGTTTCTATGACCATTTGGATAATACTTCTCTTGTATTTCGAGTGCGCGTTCATAAAATTTCAAAGCTTCATCATATTTTTTCTGATCCCTGAAAACATGACCGATGCAATTGAGAGTATTGACTTTCTCGCGCTGATATGATGAACAATCTTTTTCTTGTATTTCGAGTGCTCTTTGATGATAATCCAGAGCTTCATCATACTTTTCTTGCTTGCTTAATATAATCCCAATATTGTCCATATAATAAGTAATAGAAGAATGATCGGATGGACGATGTTTTTCGACAGTTGTTAGTGCTCGACGAAGAAAATCGACCACTTCATCGTACTTTCCTTGCTGATCTAAGATGTTGCTAATGTTCTTGAAACTCCAGGCCATTGAGGCACTACCTAAAGGATAATATGTTTCTTGCAGCATTAGCGCTCGTTGACAATAATATAGAGCTTCATCATATTTCGATTGTTCAAACAATACTTCAGAGATGTTATTGAGAGTGTTAGCGATGTTTCCATAATAAGATGGATAATATTTCTCTTGAAGTACTAGTGCTCGTCGATGGGAATCACCAGATTCATTATATTTTCCTTGTTCTTTTTCTACATAACCAATGAAGTTTAAAGTACAAATAATATATTCATGACCAGGAAAACAATATTTCTGTAGAATTTCTAACACTTTTTCATAAAATGTCAGAGCTTCATCATAAATTCCTTGTCCATAGTGAACATTTCCTATTCCCCAAAGACTACCAACCACATCGACATGACCAAATGGATAATGCTTCTGCTGTATTGCCAATGCTCTTTCATGAATCTTCAAAGCTTCATCATGCTTACCTTCAAGATAGAGAATGTAACCAATGTGATTGAGAATGTAGGCAATATATACATGACCATTTGGATAATATCTTGTATAGATTGACATTGCTCGTTGACAGAAATCATGAGCTTTATTATACTCTCCTTGACATATAAGAATCTGACCAATGTAGTCAAGGCTAATAGCGATATCAATATGAGGAGATTGATAATATTCTTCGAGCATTGTCAGTGCTTGTTGGTGAAAGATAAGTGCTTCGTCATACTTGGCTTGACAAAAGAGGATTTTCCCGAAGCTACGAAGGCTAATAGCCATAGGCACATGCCCATCTAAGTGAATCTCGCTAAGTTGTAATCTATCGGTTTCCTGTAAGTTTTGACACATTTCTTGTAACTTAGTTTTACTCGACTGTTTATCAACAGACTTCATTATGTTTGTTGTATAGTTCGAATGGAGCCAACGAAAAACTCCTAAGACATATCTAGTCCAAAACCATCCAAAATATGATTGGAAGAATCCATCTGAATTCCATAAAACAGACCAGAACGATGCATCAATATGATTTAACAAACTGCTGTGTTGTTGATTCGATGGACAAACTCTATCAATCTCGATAGAAGAATAATATTTCTCTCGCATTGTCAAAGTTCTTTCATAATAATCATAAGCTTCTTCGTATTTTCCTTCGAGACAGAGAATTTCACCGATATTGAAGAGTATATCAGCTAAGTCTTTCATCCGTGTTGGCCTTACACTCTTCATCCGTTTATAAGCACGATCATAATATTTTCGTGCTGCATTCCATTCTCCTTTCCATTGGAGAACTTCACCAAGACTGTATTCAATCTTTATGAGATCGTCGTTTTTGTTATTCATGTCGTTCAATAAATTTTCAAAAAAATGTTGTGATTGATTCCATTCACCCATATCACACATCAATCGTCCAAAGAGAATTCTAATACTTACATCTTCCATTTGACAACGTGAATCTTTGATATATTTTTCTTTAATAATTTGACCTTCATTTGATACACTCATTTCAATCAACCATATATCTTCTTTCATTGTCATATTCTTCAATCGAAAAGTAACATTTGAATTGAAGAGAATCTTTTGTTGTTCTTCTTCGCATGAAAATTCATTGAAATCAATGCCATAAGCAACAATGACATTGTTGTTCAATTCTTGTAAATTGTATTGAATTTCTAGGAGAACAGGAATGAGATCAGTTCGTTTCGAAGATCGCATTGCTTGATTCAATGCAGTTGAACGAAGAATACTTGTTGTGAAAAATCCATTGATTGAAACCAATTTACCTTTGTACTCTTTGAATTGTTCGATTTGATCATTTGTCATTTTCATTCCTCGATATGTGAATAATATTTCTTGATCAGATCGAATTATCTTTTGATATTCTCGATTGAAACTTTCTATTAGATCTTTCATAACATATCGAAATGTGTATAGTTGATCAAAATCTTTGTTTCGCATTGCTTTGTTGATGATTTTATAGAGAAAAGATTTTCTCAAATACCATTCAACAACTTTCTCTGATCGATATTCCTTTTCAAATTTCCCAATAACTTCCAGTTCTTTGATATTGTCTTGATAGTAGAAACGACAAAAATCAATCATTTCATACTTAGTTTCGTCATTATATGTTAATTGAAAGAGAACATCATGATAAAGTTGAAACCAAATAAGATCAGCAGTTTGTCTCGATAGGTCTTTCGTTAAATATTCATCCTGATCAAAAAATCTGAATGCTTGTAAATTTTGATCGAGAAAATCGATTTGTTCTTGAATTGATAAACACAATAAATCCAAATCATCATAAATACCAATTAATTTTGAATTTTCCACAACTAAATATTCATTATTGACTTTTTCCTTGTTGAAAAGAAAAATGCTATCAATTTGAGATAAACTTGTAATTTGAGGTAATATTTGTAATACATCAGAAATTGAAGAGACAAACAAAATTTTCTCATTATAAATCGATCGAATAAACCTAATACAAGATTCTATTTGAGTATGGAATACAATATAATCATTAATTTGATATAGTTGTTTCTTTATTTGTTTCAAATGACTATTGGAATCGATCTTTGAATCGAACCAAATCAGAGTAAAATCTTCTTTGTTATTAGTTCTGTCCATTATTTCCGACGAATTTTCTAGTAGAATGGAATATATTGTAATGGATAGTAAAAATACTAAGATATGTCAAACAGTCAGTTCAATATGAAAATAATTCACTTTAAATCTTGCAATAATGAAAAAAAAGCACATAATTCAGGTGTCAAATGGCTTTTAGAACCAGTATATAATCAAAAGATAGACCTCGATGAGTTATTATAGACTCTAGTACATTTTGTACTACAAGGTTAACTAGAAACTTGCCTAGAATCTCTGAGAATGGCCTTGGAGGCCCAATTGAAACATACCAAAAAAAAATGACCCCTTTTGATAGAAAGTATACTCGAGTTTAGTTCAAAAATTAATAGAAAAGCTTCATTATATGAAATAAATTCTATCTAGCATAAATTAGCCCTTGATCTTTTATGAGCCTTCGCAGAAAAATTTTTGAAAAATCCTTCTGAAGGCACTAGCATTCCGAGAAAATGGTTTTCTATGAGAAGGCTTGAAGAGGGTACAGTGATTTTTCAAAAGAAATTTCACA
Source organism: Rotaria sordida (assembly GCA_905250125.1). Taxonomy (NCBI): domain Eukaryota; kingdom Metazoa; phylum Rotifera; class Eurotatoria; order Philodinida; family Philodinidae; genus Rotaria; species Rotaria sordida. Next base: position 81,755 of record CAJNOL010000945.1, on the reverse strand, counting down.
AAAAATATACTTTTGTGACGAATGTCCTCAGAAATATTGTAATATCTCGTTAGATAGAACAATTTTTTTCCAAACGATCTGCTTCAGAAATCTTAAAACTTTTCTCTCTACTAAATATCTGAAATTGAGTAAGTTCAGTCATGACTCATTTGAATTAACTGATAAGTACACTAATACTGTTAACAACGATAATAAGAGGCTATCTCGATTTAGGAAGCTTGGAAAACCAAATTATTTAAGAGTGTTCAATAATTTATTGAGGTCTATCATTTGAGTATAAACTCGATTCAAAAGTGATTTGACACTTAGATATGTTCTCTCGTCAGTCATTTTCTTACATGTTTCAACATCATGAATTAGAAAAGTGTCTAGATAGTTTTGAATAATTACTATTCAAAATAATAGATAATTATTAAAATCAATCTCGTTCTTCAAATAACTGCTAGATGAGACTTGTCTACGATGTGAAAATATACAAGATTCGAATCGCAATAAAAAAACGTGAATTCTTGCTCATGTGAGAATAGATAAACTAATAAGAAAGAAGTAATTACTTTTATACCTACATGTTATTTCACGTACCTATTAAAATGAGACTAGTAGAACGAGTGATAATATTTAAATATGTTCGTTGATTAGCTATATGACGTATACATTATTGAAAGGAAGTGACTGTTTTTTCTTACCAACTACGGCTTGTTTATGCGCATATAAAAATTTTTTTTTTCTGTCACAACGTGAATAGACTATGTAATAGACATTCGTCACGCTATTGATTTTGTTCTGTTCTTGTGCAATATCAATCTTCTTTCCTTCTCTTACTCATTTCCCAACTTTATGTACATTATTAATTGCTTCAAACGTATAATGACGTATCTTTGTAAGCAATATATTTCTTCTCTAAAAGTTTTAGAAAAAAAAAATCAAGAAGTTTCAAACTTGAGTAGTCAATCGTGTAGGAAATTAGTAGATTTAGCATAGAATGCTTGGAAAGATGTTGATCGCTAATCATTTTAAATAATCATTACGTTATTGGTGAAGAACATACAAGTTCTATGTGTGTACAAGATGTTTTCGATTGTATACTTTCATAACAGAGATCTGTCAATTAGATAGTACTATTTGCATTAAACTGAAGAGTGAACAATAAATCATATCTGATCGACTTAACGATCGGAGTGTAGGTGTGGGTGTGGGGGTGTGGGTGCGTTTCATTAGTATTAATATACACTGACATCCACATCCACCCACATCACAGCCACAGCCACAGTCACATCCCATACCCACACCCACACCCACCCACCCACACCCACAGCCACCCACCCACACCCACACCCACACCCCACACCCACACTCACCCACCCACACCCACCCACACCCACACACCCACCCACATCCACACCCACCCATAAAGATGCAAGGACGTGATTTTTATTTGAATATATGCCAATCACTTTTTCAAAAAAACAACTAATATTCCATTTTATCTTCAGCAGACTTCAACTGTCACATACACATGGCAGATTAGCCATACCATTGGTAAGACGAAGAATTTTTCTATCGCCCATATCGATATTACAGTGCTGAGCAATAAGACGCTTCGCACTAGCAGCTTCACCATCAGTAACCCCCTCACGATCAGTAAACTCATGAGCACCAAAACCGAGGTTACTACTACAAGTCGCATCAAAACGACGATGCCAGCCACGTCCCCAACGATCCGACTTATAAACCAACCAATCATCCGTTGTCCAATTTT
>CAJNOL010000945.1:63603-79896 GCA_905250125.1 Rotaria sordida | reverse complement strand
CTATCCAGAATTATTCAACTTACAACCGAGTGCATTGTTCATTGAAACGGAGACTAGAAATTAAGTATACTATGTCCATGATAGAATATTTTCTGTCAAAAGTTATTTCGACATTCGATGAACCTGGAAAATATTTTGTGTAAGAAAATATGAATATTTCAAATATTTACATGTCAAACTATTCACGAATTGCAAATAAATTCAGATGCTTCAAAGAAAAGAAACTGCTTGAAATACTTTAGATTGTGGGTGGTTTCTAATATGTTTAGTAAACTCAGATCTGAACGGCGAATAGGGTACTTAATTCGTTTTGAAATTTAACTCGGAGAATACGTGCAAAACACGAACCGAAAAGGTAAAAATATCGGCACATAAATTTTGATTCGAAACAAAGAATGGCTTACCTGTTTGGGCAGCTGATTGGTTTGATTCGTTTAATCGTCTTAGCTGAAATTACGAATCATATTCAATCGATGCATGTTTCTGTGAAAAAACCTCACCCCTGCAATTAATACATTGGTACTCGTGTGACATTGCTTACTCTTGTTTCGCAGCATTGAACCTATGATTTAAACAACAGCTTAACTAAATCAACTCAAACACATTTCTTTTCAGTTATTTTTTTACAATTTTTCCTAGACACAATCAGTTATTCCTTGCTCGGTTCCTAATTCATCATTCACCAATGAAAAAGAAAATATATTGTTCATGGTTCATAGTCATATTTTTCAGTTCACTCATCTGTTCATGACTAGCATACTTTCCAAAAATATCTTACCAACGAGAGAGGCAATATACATACGACTGAAAAGAAAATAAAGCAATATCGTTATTTAACCCGAATAATCCGAAAAAGTAATTCATTGTGACGGATCAATGCAACTTATTTGAGAAGTACATATAATTGTACTAATGATTCTTTATTCACATCAAACTTTGGTCCTATTCCATATTTTCGAAAATTTTTTGTACTTGGATTCTATAAAATTGCATCTCGATGTAGTTTCATTAGAGTTGTTTAAAAAAGTGTATTTAATGCTTCTGCTTATGTTACATGATACTGGTCATTCCTTCAGTTGTTCGAATTCTACTGGTCAACGATAAATTAGGCATTAGGAACAAATTATAAAACATACTAATTAGGAATATAGTTTAGGATAGATATAAAAAATGACCTGGATGATAGTATTGTTCGGTGAGAAGATGTTTCAGTTCTCTAAATGTTGGTCGATTACTTGGTGATGTAGACCAAGTTTTTGTGATGATCGACCAAAAGGGTTGACTACAATTGGATGGTTTAGGTAGTAAATCACCATTTTTGACTGCTCGAATGACATCATTATCGTCTTCGATGTTTGCCCATGGGAATGAACCTCGAGAATATGCTTCCCACATTAACACACCCATTGAATAAACATCTGATTTTTCTGTATAAACCTCAGATGCGGTATTTGACAAAAGTACTTCTGGTGCCGCATATCGAACAGGAACTATGTTCAATGTTGTTCTTGCAGCACCTGATGTCATTGAATACAATTGACTATGTCGACTAAGACCGAAGTCAGTGATTTTAACAATATTCTTTTCTGGTTCATTTTCATCAAAGCGAAATATCAGGACATTACGACATGCTAAGTCATTATGAACGACGTGATTAGATGCTAGGCATATCATTGCCTCAATAATTTGTAAAAATATTTGAATGAGAATTTTTTCATCAGGAGCCGTTCTTCGGTTTTGTAACAATTCATACAAACTTTCTTCGGGTGCATATTCTTGTAAAAGCAGAATTGAATTATTTTGATCGGGATTATTTCTGTCATATACAAAACCAAATGTTCGAATGATATGTGGATGACGACTTAAATTTACGTAGAAAGATGCTTCTTTTTTTGCCCGAGCACCATCAATTTTTAATATGACTATTTCTGGTCGATTATTATTATCTTTTAGCCATTCAGCACTATAAATCGTTTTTCCAATTGTCTGAAATAGTGGTCGTCTTTCTCTTTTTTTCACATCAACATCTAATGTAAATTGGTAATTTTTTTGACGCAATAATGTCTCAAAAGCATCAACAAGTTCTTTCACAGCACGATTCGGATAGAGTTGTTCAATGGATAATGGTTGTCGTGTTATTGGACTTGTTCCATGACTTCGAATCCATTGTTCGATTGCATGTCTCCCATAGGTATGGCCATCTGGTGCTAAAACTGGATCGTCAAATAGTTCGTATGTTATTGGACATCGTAATAAGTCATCCCATATATTCATATTTGCCATATTGATTAGTTTTGAAGTTTTATATTTTAGAAAACTATAATAAGAAAGATAAAAATCACATTGTTTAGCAGAACTGAAATCAGTACAAGGAGAAAAATCATTATATTTTAGTGCTGTACATACAATCTCAGAGTAGATAGACAATATATTGATTTATCAATTTAAAAGTATGATGCTTGGTTATTTGTCTAATGATGGGAGGATGTGGATATCAGTGTGTCTTTTCTTCCCTACACCTACAGCCACACAGCCATATTTACACCTAGACTCAGATCCAAATCCACATCCTAGTTCTGTATTTATGAAGCGTCTTTCAAATAAAAAGTATTGGCAGATAATATATATATATGAGTGGTTCATAATTTCAAATCCAATTTCAATAATGTAAAATCATATTAATTACTTCAGATGGTCCCAATTAATCGTACTTTATATTTAAGAGTTTCGTCGTCTTTCTATACATGTTAGTCATCTCTGAACAAATAAGTGAGTGAAGGATGAGAAAGGAATGATTTAGGAAAAAAAGCATTCTCTAACCTACTTTACATATAAAAAGAGGACCATAGGTATGGTAAAGAGAATTTTTAGTAAAACAAAGACGAAAAATAAAACTAAAGCGAACTCTCTTAATCTATTTTCCTCTATAAAAGCTTCAATAAGTATCAGTGAAGTAAATCACAAACAGTAAACATAAGTAAACTAATTTAATGTCACTCTTCACATGAAATGCTCGTCAAATATCTGTCCGATCTAAATCGAGAAAAAGTTAAGCTAAACCAATCATTCACTTTCTCTCATGAGATTCAGAAAAATTGTCCTCAAAATTAAGAGAGCAAAACAAAACCAATTAATTCGATTTATTTCAATAGGATACTGGTCAACTCTCAGAATAACTAAACGATAAAAGAGAAAAAAAGAAGTAAAATTAACCGTTTTGGTTTCTCTCAGAAAGTAATGAGGAATACTATGAATAACACAATGAAAAAAAGAAAAGGAAGTCTTTTTCTCATTCTGTTGTTCTTGTGAAATTTCCAACAAATATCGGAATAAATAAAGTAAAAAAAATAAGGAAAACCATCCGCTTGGATTTTACTCAGAAAGTGACGAGCCATACACGGAATAACATAATGGAAAAAAGAAAAGAAAGGCTTTTTTTTCATCCTGTTATTTTTGTAAAATCTCCAGAAACTATCGGGATAAGTGAAGCAAAAAAGGAGCAAACTAAACTAACTTTCTCTGTTTCTCCGGCAAGAAACAGTTAAATTATATATGCAATTAATAGAAAAACGGTAAAGTAAGCTAACATATTTTATTTTTTCGGTAAAATGTGCGATCACTTCGAGCATAACTAAATTATGCGAGAAAAAATAAAAATCGAACCAACCTATTCGGATTCCCCACAAGCCTTTTCACAGCTATGCGAATAAATAATTCAAGACAACAAAGTAACAGCTAATTTTACGATTGAATTGATTAAACAAAAGTGCTCGATGTATCAGGATAGCTACATAGGAGAAAGAAAAATAAAGTAAGCAAATATAAGTTTTTCTCCAAATGTGACGAACAATACTCAATATAATGGCATCGAGAAAAAAAAGAAACTATGTTTTCTCACTCCATTACTGTTGGGAAACCTATAGATGGTGGCTTACGAGGGGACCGATGCAACTGATAAATCGCTTTTGAGTTCAGACTCTGTGCATAAGATAGACCCTCGTGAGGTATGAGAAACCCTGAAAGGACAAGTGCCCATAGGCCTTCTGTCCAGAGTTCTAGGCATTTTATTGGAATTTTAGCCTATGACACGGTATATACCAATAAATCGAATGACGGTATTTCGAGCTGAGATTTTGCCCACAGAGGGGTCTATTTGTTAGTAGTATATCCTAAAAATTTCAGCTCAAAAGAACATTTTTCTCCCGAGATATTGCAGCCTCAAAAATCGCGCATATCCCACAAAGTCGCTAGAATTTCCTACTTTTTGGAACTTTAATATCTTGGGAAGGAAACACTCTTTTGAACTGAAATTTTCAGGACATTCTACTCACAAATAGGCCCCTCTGTGAGCAAAATCTCAGCTCGAAATACCGTCATTCGATTTATTGGTATGCACCATGTCATAGGCTAAAATTCCAATAAAATGCCTAGAACTCTGGACAGAAGGCCTATGGGCACTTGTCCTTCCAGGGTTTCTCATACCTCACGGAGGTCTATCTTATGCACAGAGTCGGAACTCAAAAGCGATTTATCAGTTGTATCGGTTCCCTCGTTAGTATTAGTATTATAAAGACCGCTAACATCATATAATCTTGAAAAAGGTAGTGTATGTAGAATTAGTTTTTAGTTTTTTATGCATAAATAATATTTTGTATAGTAATATAAGAAATACCGATTCGTAATATTATATTTATGTTGTAATCAAAACTGATTCATATGACGTTTTATCTCATGTTAGCATTATGCATAGAATTTTGAGATGTTGTACAAAATTTTTGAACAAAACCAAAAAAAAAAGATCTTAAATTATTAATGAAGGTCATTCGCTACGAATTCAAAGGGACCAAACACTTAGAGTTGTATGGCTTTTGCTACGCTTCAGAAAAACCACTTTCTTCTAAAACTAGTTTTTATTATTTCCTTGTTTTTTCTTCCGATGGATTATTCAGAAATGATTATGACTTTTCTATTCGATATAACAGAATTTAAAAAATATCAGCTGAATACAAAATAGACATCGATAGCATATTCGATAGTGTAACAATGTAATATGAAAGCTTCTTTTTAATCGATTTTTTGTTGTTTGCTTAGATTTTAGACCAAGGAGAACATTTATTCGATTTTGTTGAATAGTACCAAAAGAAATTGTATTCCATTGATGTTGTTGTGAGCAGTAAAATGATAAGCTGTTTACTCAGCAATCGGATAATACTACAATACTAATTCGCACCACGTCTGCCTGGAAACTCGAACACTCAGTTGAATTTCTGTTTCAAGTTCGGCACTAGTGGAAAACGAACAAGTTAATATTAAAAAATAGAATTCTATTGTTAAAATTAACTGTACTAAGCAATCCAGTAGAACAAGCATATGCTATTGATGAAGTCTTAATTTTCTGAAATAGATGTAAAGTCGTGAATAGGTTCATATTGTAGACAATGAACAAAATATATTCTGTATAAACAAATCCATATAAATATTAAGCTATCTTTCGAAATTGGTTCCTCCTTTCATTTAATATGACAACAAATAATAATAATTCACGCTTTTTTTCCTCAATAAGAAAATGCAAACTTTCATTATTCTGATTGTGATGTAGTGACTCATTGAATTTTCCCATTGGTCACTATTCACATCTGTTGGAATTCTCCAAGTTTCGTTCTCCTTTTCTTAATATGTGTTTTTCCACTTCATATGGGAACTTTCCCAGTACACTGTTATATATGTGATCGTTTTTGTGAGGTTGTTGTTCTTCTTCAGGTTCCTTCTTTTCCACATAACTGAACCACTGTTTCGGTTATCTTCTTTTCATTTCTTCACGTATAAATAAACTGAAGAAATACACCTTAACTTTCGATCTTCTAACATAGCATTCCAATACGTGACACTGATATTCTCTGTTTTTTCTTTCTTGCCATATATGCATTAAACTAGTAAGCTAACAAATGATTCATCAAACGTTTGTAGGTTTGTCTAAAACTAATGACCTGCTGGATCTATCACAGACAAAACAGCCTTCTTGATAATATTCGGATTTTTCTTCTAGCTGATTTATTTTTCCACATGTTATTTGTGCTCCACGTAGAAAAAGAAATCAATTCTATATAAAATATTGCAAAAATTCAAACAGTTTCATCATAGGCTGTGGGTGTGAATATCAGACGAACACTGACATCCACACCCACACCAATTTTTTCATTAGGACCCGAACTTACTATACAACCAGATGATTCTATTTTCTTCTTTGAATGCAAAAGTCACTAGACAAGGTCATTGAGTTTAAGTCAATTTAAGCCTCACGTATACAAATATTCTTGACGCGCTTGTTTTATGCACAATAAATCTAACTCAGACGAGGCGCGATTTTGCTATTCTCACTAGCGCTCACTCCTTCAACAAAAATCAGTATTGTTTATGCAGAATATTCAGGGAGTTGAAAAATTCTAAAATGGCATCCATGTATTCCTAAATCATTGACTCTAAAGAACAATTTCATCGTTTCTATTGTATGATTTTGATTAAGAAATCAAAATTATCTTCTTTACTTCACTAAAACGTAGCTCTTAGGCAATGAATTTCTGGAATAACAATTTTTTGGATCGTTTCATCATCCTAAACGCCATATATTCGTGTTTTTGACGTGAGACCCATGCAAACCATCTATTCAAAAAAAAGATCGTAGCTCCATGGGACATTACTGCGATTCTAATGAAAACTGCTTCTTCTCGTACCCGACAAACTATTGCAAAAAAAACCGATTCATCCTTCATCACTATGCTACCGCCCTGTAAAAATATCTTTTCTCAGAAGGTGGAGAAACTACTCCAAAATAAAAGCTGATTCATCCTTCATCACAATTTTATCCTCCTCTAAAATCAATTTCTTCCTACGCAGAAGAAACCACTAGAAAAAACCCGATTCTTTCTTCATCACAATTTTACTTTCCTCTAAAAAATATTTCCTTCCTACGCGGCACAAAACACTGGGAAGAAATCGATTCTTTCTTCATCACAATTTTACCTTCCTCTAAAAAATATTTTCTTCCTATGCGGCACAAACTACTCTAAAAAAAAGACAATTGATTCTCAGAGTGTGGATGTGGATGGTGTTGTGGTATTGTAAAAAAAATATACTCTCACTCACATCCAGACTCTGTTTACAATAGAGATGAGATCTTCACAAAGTGATATTTAGATAGTTATATACTGCTAAGGTACTTTCGTTATATTATGTTCCCAGAATGAGGAAAAATTGATGATTTTTGATCAAGTTCTTTGAATCTGCTCGGTAGAAAGTAGACATTTTCTTTGGAGTTTTATATACTTGGACATGTATTATACCTCAGTCATTTATGCTATGAAATTGGCACGTAAGGTGAAACATTCAAGAAAGCCAAAACAGTATAATAAAATATTGGACGAGAAAGAGAAGAGAAATGATGCCATCGCTGTAAAATCATAACACAAGCACAGCTGTGTCTAGCGTTTTCAATTGTGATAAAAAGAAGGCAATAGTTATATACGTGAACTAATATATCGTGACTTTTATCGTTCTATTGAGACAATGAAAATTCAATTTTGTTTTTTTTTTGTATTCTCAACGCAAGTCTGTGAAATCTCGGAAAACTTAAGGAAGACTTCGACATTTCGATATACTAGACGTATTACTGAAAAAAATTATTTTATCAATGTAAAACACGAATATTTGTGCGATCTGATTAGAACAGTATTCATTTTAGATATCATTAAAATTAAATCAGATGGCATCCAACAATAAATATGAATACGTAAATGAGACGCAGATTGATGCTCTTTTAAAATGTCAAGTTTGTAACTATCCTTTGGTTGATCCTATATCAACTCCATGTCAACACACATTATGCTGTCCCTGTATTAAGCGATGGCTCACAGTAAGTCCATCTTGTCCTGTATGCCGCCACGAACCGTTGCTAGAAAAAAATTTAAAACCCGTTACTGAGCGTATTCTCATCCAAATGCTGAATCGACTTACAGTTAAATGCACACAATGCGAACAAACAGATTTGGAAAGAGGGAATTTCAATGATCATATTGAAAAAACATGCACCAGTTCCATTGTGGCCTGTCCATCGGCAGACATTAAGTGTCCATGGAAAGGACCGCAAGATCAGTTGAACGACCATTTAGTCACATGTGTTTTTCAACCCATCCGACCTATGTTAAGCGAACTGATCGCCGAGAATCGACAACTAAAAGAGCAAGTTCAGCAACATCAGATAGACTCTCAAAGGCAGCAAGAAACAGGCGCACGTGCAATGAACGCGACAGGTAATGTAAATTGGCTGATTTTCAGAGGAGATTCCCATAGTTCACAATGAACATCGAATGGAATTGTTTGGCAAGAAGCTGCCGATATGCATCTCAAGAACCTTAGTGCTCTCAGTTACATATTAATGTTTAATTAATCCTTAGTACAAAAGTAAGAAGAATTTAAGGAGTGTCGTAGCTCAAACTACCAACCATATCAGTTGAATGACTTTTATTCATATGTATTGCGCGCCACATTTAAACCAATTTATTATTTTTCAGTCATGAATAGAATAAAATCTGGATTGCGATGAGATATTCGGTTAAAAAAAAGAAGTTGTACCAAATTATATGTATGATGATACTTAGCGGTATTATTCAATGTTAGATATAATCTAGTCACTTATACTTGTTTCATCGCACAATAACTAAACTGAAATGAACAAGATTCGGATTACCTTTCATAGTGTGTGTCTTTCAAAAAGAAACATTATATAACGAAGAGAAAATATTCCAGAAGAGCGCCATTTACCACTGTCCACATCAAAGTTCATTGTTGAAGTTAAAGTTTAGTAAAACCCTTACTTCTGCGGCGTTTATATCTCTTATGTAATTGGCACGTTTTCTCACTAGTGTGTCAACTGATTGTATTTTTTAGGATTCATCAATAACAACCGGACATTCAAAGAAATAATCGATACAAGCGAACTTCGCTCGAAAATCGATTTGGAGAAAAAGGAATTATATAATATAGACATGGAATATGTGGTTCAGCAGACGATCATCCATAGACAGTGCAAGAAACTACAGTTATCAATCAACAGCATTAGTTCAGAAGGGGTCTTAATTTTAGCCAATGCACTACGCACCAATCCAATATTAGAAGAACTGTACCTTGACCACAATCGTGTATCCGATATGGGTGCACAGTTGTTGGCACAAGCAATCTCGACGAACAACACGAATCTGAGAGTACTTTATCTTGGCTCCAATAACATTACACACGAAGGTGTACATCATCTAGCAGAAATGCTCAAAACAAATCGAACATTGAACCGATTATATCTCTTTGAAAATAATATAGATGATCGCGGTGTTCAACTATTGGCTCAAGCATTAGCTCATCATAATAGAAGTCTCACTCACATGGATCTTAACGGGAACAGGCTAGAAAGTGAATCGACCGTCGATTCTCTGATTGACATGCTCAAATGCAATCAATCATTGAAAGAACTTCGAGTATATAAATGCAATTTGTCCGAAACTGGCAAAGTTAGACTTCAAGATGCTGCAAGATCAAAACAAGGCTTCGTACTGAGAGTGTGAATATCTTTGTCAAGTGTATTAAAAAAAGGAAAGGCATAATAACATGACTAAAACATTATTTTTAATATAGAATGCTGTTTTATTAAAAAGAGATTAATTCTGTCTTTTTTTTTTGGTTGTGTTCGCTGTCCCAATTTCTAAATAAAAGTGATTGTAAAAACCAAACATATATTTCCGTTTTAACTAATTCTTTCTTATAAATAGATGTATTTTTGTTATCCTAGATGCCGTCGACTCTACTGTTAGTTATACTCATTGATCGAACCAGAAGTATAAAGTAGATCCTGACCAGAGATGAGCACAGGACAAGATTTTTCGTCCTGTCCTGCCCTGTCCTGTTAGCCAGCTCTGTCCTGGCGGGCGGCAGTACAGGACAGAAATCAAAATCGCGTCCTGTCCTGTTTTGTCCTGTTGACAATCTCTGTCCTGGCGGGCGGCAGGACAGGACAAAAATCAAAACCGCGTCCTGTCCTGTTTTTGTCCTGTCCTGCTTTGTCCTGCTGACTTTTTCCGTTCCACCCACTGATAGGAGAATAATGAAAACTTTTTCCTAGTGTTTTTTGCTAATTCATTTTATTTTTTTCGAGAGACAGAGAGTCGATCACGATTTCCTAATCTGTCTATCGTTGATCAGGACTGTGCTGATAAGGAATAAGGAGGGCCCACGCCCTCAAATTTTGAAAAGTACTGCTTTGCTATAGTGAAACTGTGCTAGAACGTTTGTTTTGAAATCTTAATGTAAGAACTTTATCCTGAGGAAGAGTGCAGGGGTGTATACTTAGGATACCCGTACCCTTTTTTATTTGGGCACGTCCCTGTCGTTTATCAAAGCAAATATTGATATCATTCATATTATACCTAATTTATTCTTTACTATTCTCAAATACTGGAAATACATTATATATCATCACTTATTTGATAAGTAGAATAAAATATAGTAAAATATTAATTTTTTATCTTGCTGACACATTCATGACAAGAAAAAAAATAGAAAACAATGACCATGATTCGTTGTAATATAATTATTTTATTTTATACTAGATACTGTCTATGAAAAGTAGCAACAGCATAGACTATTATCACAAAAAACAGCTATTTTCATGAATGAATGAACGTATACTATAAAGATTAATAAAAAAAATAATATATTCTATCATTCTTTGAAATACGCTATATTTAGTTAGTTTTCCTGAATAACCAAAGAATTTTGACAAATTTATTAATGCTGTTGAGAATTCTTTTTTGTAATATTATATTTCTGTTTCGTATTTAGGTAATTGTTCAATTTTGAGAAATATAATATGTTCGACGATGATGAAACTTTACTAAACCCCATGCTGAATATTTATTTTGAGAGTCAGTAAATAGAAAAAAATGAAATACAAAGTAAAATAAAAAACGTTCAAGACGAAAAGAATAAAGAACATTTGTTTGGTGTTGCTTTCTCTTCATATTCTAACGTAAAATTTCTGAATCATCAATGACTACATCTAATTGGCGCTTTTTTTTCAACCAATATTTTAATTAGTGTTATGATTCATCCTCATAGCGATACCTATCAATCACCACATACGTCGACTGTTAAAAAGTGACCGGTCGAAAGTGATAGTTGTTTAACAAATATAAATAACAAAAGAACGAGAAAATTCACACGAGAAATTTTTCTGTCCTGTTCCGTCCTGTTGTAATCGTTATCTTTGTCCTGGCGGGCGGCAGGACAGGACAAAAATCAAAATCACGTCCTGTCCTGTTTTGTCCTGTTGGCAATCTCTGTCCTGGCGGGCGGCAGGACAGGACAAAAATCAAAATCGCGTCCTGTCCTGCAGGACAGGACAGGGCAGGACACCAGGACGCCAGGACCGTCCTGTCCTGTGCTCATCTCTGATCCTGACATATAATAGGTCCAGTAATTTCTGGTATTCAGTAAATTCCCTACGTATCTATTTTCTTCCATTACAAATTAAACTTGTACTTATTCACCATTTTCATCATAGTTAGGAGCAAAAAAGAAACTAAGAAACATTTTGAATAAATATCAACCAGTCGTTTGTTGAAATCTGCTCTCCTCTTTGGCATATTCAACCTTCTACTCATAGATATCTAACCAAATAAGGGTGAAAATGTTATAAAAATCTAATCGTCATTCATTGAGAAAAACCATTAGCGAAAACCAAAGTTCTTTGATAAGTTCAATTATAGTCTTCCAAAGAAACTTATTTCGACTTTAAAGTTTTGTTTATAGAAATAAAGTTTAATTTTACTCGATACATTTGATTCTGTGTTACATTCAATGACAAGTCGCAAGGATAGTTATAATTCATCTGCTTTTGTGCTAATGTCAAAAGAATATTTTCTGATGACGATTTAGTGCATAAATGCAAGTTAATCAGACTGTTATTTTTTTGTATCTATTGATAGAAAACTGAATGCTCTAAGAACTGTTGATTTGAGTTTGAAAAGATATTTTTTCTTATTAGAAAATTTGTAAATTTAAAACATCGTTAATCAAAGTAAAACATTTGACATGAATCCGTGCAAATTCTTCTGTTATGATTTACGAGAAATAGACTTCGAATTAGTAGGCGATAATGTTTATATGAAATCAAAGTTTCCAAAACTTGAATTTGGTTATGCAAAAGTCATTTTCACATCTTTAAAAATAGAATTGAAATCTGTAAGGCAATGTTATAAACATTCTGTTAGAAAAGTCGATTTGTTTTGTATTCTCACATGCTTGAATTTACAAAAGAGTTTTCTTGTTCAGTAGAATTTCATGATGAATCTTTTGTTATGTTTGTAATTTCAAGAAAGGTGATTTGCAAATTAGACCTTGTCAATCTTCTTCATTTTTTCATGAGAATATACACGATGGGCCATGAATAACATTAAAATAGGCTGTGGGTATGGGTGTCGAAGTCTTCGCTTTACCCACCCCACACCGACACCCAAGCAACCGAAGCACTGGTAAGAGATAGGGAGCGAATGGTAAACCACGAAAATTAAAGAATTACTAAATACATCGAAACATGAACATTCCTATCATATAAAGATTGCCTTGTATCTATGCTAGTTACATGACCGAAAAAAATCAAAATCCATATGTACAAATGAGAGAAACACTGTAATGCGACAAAAAAAATAATTTCCTTCTTCTTGCGTTATAATGCTTGTCCCTATGACTACAGAAAGAAAACAAACCTTATATACATCTTAACCTGTTTTTCATTTATACTTGAAAATGATATGTTGAACAACATTGAAAGCTCATATGATTTCCGGAATAAAGGTACAAAACAAAAGCTATTAAGTAAATTGGCATGATCAGGGTTATTATTAAATTTTCATTAATTATTTTAGTAAACATTTAAAAAGAAATTTTGAGTGAAAAATTTAGCTTAAATTCAATGTTTTCACTTGTGTGAAGCTTCTGGTATCGTTACCAGTCGAAATACATGTTGTTGTTTATTCTGTCGTCGAAGTTCTTCCGAATGAGTCAGAGTGCACCGTTGCTCACATATCTCACAATAATTCAATGAATGACAATGAATACAATCAAAGCGAATGCCTTCAATTTCTTTGTGGCAATTCTTGCACCTGCAAGTAATTTTGTCATAGATCTATAGGTTAACTGTATCGAATTATTTACCTGATTCCTGTATGTACGACTCTTTTTTGATTTGTTAGGGCACTTTTCATTTGTTCTTGAACCGTATTTACCATTGGTATGTAAGGTAGAGCCTGATTCCAGTCAAAAGTTTTGCCACATCCTGATTGCTGATCACCTCCATGATAATTTTGTCCACATATCATACTACTGCATCCTCCCATGTGTTGCACAACTCGTTTACAATGTGGACAAAGACGACAAGTCTTAGCTTTTAACTCTTCATCCGCTTTCAATTCTTCGTAACGACGACGCAATTCTTCGTTTCGCTTAGCATTCGCCCCTTGTTGTTTTTCATAATCATCCAATTGAGCACGACAACTAGCATCTTGCTGTGCTCGAATTTTCCAGTAATTGCCACGTTCTTCAAAGTGATTTTAAAAAAAAATGAAATCTAATATGATTTTGATCTAATCGTGTTTTATTTACCTGTATTACACCAAACAAACCATTTTTGCGTTATTTGCGTTAGTTCACGGCAACTCGATCGATAGTGATATTGTTGATTACAAATTGAACAAAACTCGTTCGAACAAGCATTACATTTGACTCGAAAACGTTCATTGGGGTTTCGTACTTCCACTACCCATTTACAATCTCGATTCGGACATTTAATTAGGCCACGAGCATTGTTAACGAAATTAGCAAATGTCTTCTGTATTTGATATTCATGAAACTTTCTCTTCTGATTCCGTGACACTCGTAATTGATTAATATCTCCATCCTGCAATTGATAATTACATAAAGCGCACGTAAGCACTTCACCACTATTCATCTTAGTTGTGCATGATTGCTCGAAGCAAGTGTAACACAATTTATGATCGTCCTTGCATCCGAAAACGAAAATATCCTCGTACGGATATGATTCCATGCAAACACCACAGTCGAGAGTAGGCACTTTGTATGGAAATTTATCTTCTAAAATCGAACAAAAAAAAACACTTTTAATCATGAACAATCAGTTGCTCAGTTTTTTAAAGTTTCCTCCCACTTTCAAGATGACAGAAATCATTTGAATTTTCTCATCTGAAAACTTAACCGAACACAATCAAACAAAAAACTCAATGGACAAAGAAAGTGGTTGATTTTGAGAATTCTGTCAATTGACCTTCAACATCATGAGAGAACATACCGAATGCAGCCAAGCCGTCGACAATTTCATGTGGACCAATCACTCGTCGCTTTTGCTTTTGAAGTTCGATGTAATAACGAACTTGTACTGGTGTAAATGGATATTTCGATTTCGATATAATAAAATCTATAAATGCTTGTTGCCTTTGGTGTACTGGAATATTACGACAATATCGATAATGTTCATCCAATTGATGAAATCTATATAGACAGCGGCAAGATTCACATGGAACCATATCCTCTGGATCACATGATGCCACATGCTTTTGAAATCTCGACATGGTTTGGAATTCACCATAGAACAGACATTTAGGACATTGAGCACGTCGTTCTATAGTAACAAGTGCCGATAAATGTGTAATCATATCCTCATCAAATGGTAAACATGCCACATCATATTTTGACAGTTGATAATCACAAACGCCCGTAAAACAAACTGGATTGGTCTTTGATTTTATATGTTCTTCCATCGATTTTTGTATACAAGGAATACAATATTCATGATGAAATCGGCATGGCATCACATGATTCAAAAGCCCATTAGAAGCAAATGGTGACTTGCTTAAAACAAAAAGAAACATACAATCGATATCTATAAGTTCCATGGATTGTTCACAGTAAGCAATGAGAAATCAAAAAATAAAGAGAACCTATAATTTAGTGAAACGTGATTGATCAGTAAGGCTGAAGTAATGTTTAAAGATGCTCATTGGTGCTTTATATTGTATCCTTTCGACATCATGTTACAATTTTTTTCAAAAAGACTGCTTTGACAATATTTTCCTTCAATTTTGAAATTATCGCACCAGAGCAACTGACTCAATAAGAAGCGACTTTGTGTTTTGACTTGATGTTGTGATTTATTAGTTATTTAGAACAATCTTTGCATTTCCGAACATAAGAACACATAAAGATCTAATCTGACCTGATTTAACGGAAAAAAAAACTCTGAAGTTATAGTCATGATACATTGGATTCTACGTAGTTCACAACATCTTCAAATAAAATCCATGAAAAATCTCAGTCATGAAAACATTCAATTGTGCGGATCAAAAGTCTGGTATCTCTTTTTTGTTTTTAAGTCGTGTACTGAAACTACATAACATTAATCTAATTCAATGATATGTTTGGATAGCAGAGATCAAGTACTATCAATATACACTTGTTGAATTCGAAAAACCTCTCGAATATGAAACACAATAAGAAAAATAAACTTCGATATTAGGAAAAGAATGACATACAAAACTACAAAATAATAGTAAAAATATTTGAAAGACTTTTTGTTTTCCAATATGAATTGTTTACATACGTTTTGCAGAACTTTGACGAAGCATCTTTTGAAAAAGAAATCAAGATGTTATCATTTTCTTAAACCGAGATACATGCAAAATATAAAAGTCTTTCCAACACTTTTATTATGTTAGATACTTTGGAAAGTGCCACTATCATATTTGTCTTCAGTTTCAAGTATGGAAGAAACCATCAGAACAAATCAATAGCGATTTATTTTTACAGTTTTTATAGAGCTTTTCACGGCACCTCTTTCGAAATCAAGATTTTGTCATTTGTCTGTATAGAGATATTTGTAAAAAAATATGTCACAAACATTTTGGGAGACTCGGTATTTCAGTATTTAATATTTTGACTATAACACCGTCCTATCTCAGTGAAATCCAAAATGATTTTTTTTACCGAAATAATCAGCGAAAAATGTGCTAGAAAGTCTGATAAAATAAAAAATTTTCTGAATATTCTGTTTGGTTTTTGGTTGACTGACCATGGAAGTATCATATAACAACCATATGATTTTGTAGTCTTTTTACATAATCTTTTTCTTAGTATTGAAGTTTATTTTTCTAATTGTATTCCATATTCAAGAGTTTTTCG